>SKCR01001228.1:0-89794 GCA_019454045.1 Zanthoxylum bungeanum
AAATAAGTAATATTATGGAAAAATGAATTGATCGTATTCATGAATTAGACATAAATACGATGCAGATTGGCACTCTAAGCACTAACCCCAACAATTTCTCCCACTTGCTCTTGTGCCAATCCATGGTATCATATACACATCTCAATGTGTATCGTATACTCATGGCTCTCAAAAGCTCACCTAGCACTTAAGAGGTAGACAACAAGAAGTATGTCCGCTATAACATATTGATTTTGTCAAACAAACTCCATCGTTTCCCATAGCCAGCATCATTCATATTTTGTATAATCTAAATTATACATTAATATGACTCTGATGCTGCATCAGTATTGTGCTACAACTACTGAGTTGTCCAAGTATTTAGGGATCAAATCCAAAATACTATGAAGACAACGCAAGCACAATAGCAATACAAAACTTCTAATTTATCTGATCACTATGCAACTTCATAAGTCAATACTTCTTAAGTTGCATCTAATTCCACTCACAAAGTAGAATCCGCTGTGACACTCCCACTGCATCTTTTCTGACTCTTTATGACGTAGACTGTCTAACATCATAATTAGTCTAAAAACTAATATGACCCTAATGGTTGCAGACTGTATTCTCCATGAATTAAAAACTCATTCTTAATATCTCAAAGATCACAAAGAACGTGTTTCAAGATCCATCTTATGGTCTATAGGATATCAAAATAACTCGTAACAATTACGATTAAATCGATATCTTTAATCGCACATAATAAAGTATTCATTATGTCATCATCAAATGATACATAAGATTGATTAGACATTCTAATCAATATCTCTTTCGAAAAAGGAATCATCGTTTACGAAAGATGAATAGAACTGCATCCAAAGAGTCACCACTCCCGAACCGTAATTGCATCTCCCCAGATTTCAACCGTCTATTTTCCTTCAGCACCTGGACAAGCAGAATCAAAATCCAACTGGACGACATAGCTTCACAAGCTAAAGAGATATCAATAATGGGAAAAATGAAAGTACCTGAAGTAAATGCTCTTTCCTTTCTGATTTGCGCCAAATAGTCAGGACAGTTCCATTTCCAGTGGTCAATCTTGCTGCAATGGTGGCATTTGTCTTCGGCAGCTCTCTTGGGTTTAGCTATCTTACCATGAGGTGGAAGATTTTTCCCCTTCTTATTTTCCCCTTCTTTTTCTTCCCTTTCTGTTTAGAATGAGAAGAAGTGGGAAGAGCAGTGGGTTTAGGAGGGCGAGTCGGTACTCCCTTCCTCAAATCTTCCTCCGCTGTTACTAGCATATGATGCAGCTCTTGGTAAGTACAACTAATCCCATTCATGTTGAAATACATCACAAATTGGTGATATGACGCCGGTAGAGATCCAAGGATGACACTTCGTCCTAAAGTGTCATTAAGAGGGAAATTGTAGCGCCTCAACTGTTCGATCAAATCGGTCAGATGAAGCACATGAGGGCTCACAAGATGTTCCTCTTCCAACTTTGCATGGAACAGTTCCATAACAATCTTATGAACCGAGACCTGTTCTTGGTTCATAAAGGATTCTCTCAACCGCGTCATCATAGTATATGCGTCAGGCATTCCAAAATATTGCCTCTTAAGCTCCGGTCCCAAGGAACTGAGAATATATGATTTGACACGTCTGTCATCATCTCTCCATTTTCGGAGAGTCTCATGTTCTCTGGTGTGGCGTCATCAGGTATGGCCAGCGGCAACAGACCTTCCAACACATATTCTATTTGTTCGGACCCAAAGACAATTCTCAGATCCAAATCCCAATCTGTGAAGTTTTCGACGCCCTTAAGTTTGTTCGTATCTAGCATACAGGCAAAAAGATTAGGTGCAGGTGCCGCCATCGAAAATCTATCATATAGATAGCGAAAAAATGGTTAGCAGACATAACAGTTTCATGATAATATAAATCAAACAAAGCATAAATAGATCATGGATTTTTAATCTTAAAATGCCCCTCTCACTATAACATGCAATATTGTAATCCCCAAACAGAATGCAATCAAACAATTAATCAAATTAAATTTAATAGCGAAAGGTGGATCCCATGAATATATTTCAGCTCACAGTTTTGGCACGTTCTCGCCTACGTATATTCATTAGATAGACAACACATTGTCAATCACTCAATAGTGACTCATGGATTCTGGTCCTGGCCGTTTCTTGTTGTGACAGCTTTGGCACGTTCACAAGGAGGCGTACCGAGGTTAAACTTGTCAATGACAAATTCAAGATACTTGCGTAGTCCTGACATCTTTGGCACGTTCAGGATTTCCGCTTTCGCTTGACTTTATCTAGTATCTCATATACATCCGGTATGGATAAATTTCTATCAACTACACCCTCACTGCTTTGGCACGATCTCGGATGCAGCCATAGAATAGATATCCACAAACCGTATTGACAAGACGGACCCAAAATATGTATCCAATACATACTACTTTCAAAACCTTATTAAATATGGATTTTCCGCAAAGATGAAACGTATTTAATTTAATCAAATTAAATAAATACAAGCATGTATCATGTAAGAACATAATTAAAACAATGAATTTAAAGGCTTATTCATATCATGTGTCGAGGTTCTGACCTTCTCTGATACCATTTTTGTAGGGTTTTGGGTGGTAATTCGGGTAAACGCAGCGGATCGCGGAAAATCAAAATTTTCCGATTTCAATTATTTTTCTTAGGTAATTAAAATAAAATAATTTATTTCAATTACTCAATATTTAATAATTGAAATTTTACCAAAAAATCAGATTTCTCAGAAATTACCAATTTACCCCAAAACTTTGAATTTTAATCATTTTAGTCCAAAATTGTCAAATACAATTTTAAATGATTCAAAATCAATTCCAAAATGATTTATTCATGTCTAATACATGAAATTTCAGTTTTGCAATTTCAGAAAATAGTTTTTTGCTAAATTTCCGAATGGTCCCTAAATTTTCAAGAATTTGCAATTTGGTCCTTTATGTTCAAAACATGCCCAAATCAATTCCAAAAATTCCCAAATTTTATATACATCATAGATACATCTAATCTCATCACATATATGAAAAGCCCCAATTTTGGTGAAGGTTGGAAACCCTAATTTCTCAATTTCACAAATTAATGAAATTAACACAAAATTAATTCAATTCAATGTTTTAATTCAATTTTTAGAACACCAATTGAGTCTCACCAACATGAAATATACCAAGAACAATTATAGGTCTAACATGAGTGGCTAATAAACTCTAGAATGGCAACTTGCCATATAAATGGCATAAAGAATGCTTAATAAGCTAATTTAAGCAATCTAATTCATTATACATGCTTTCATCTTCAAATCAAGCACCCAAACATCAAAACACAACCTTGAGAAAGTAGAGAAAAATCTAAGCTAATCATATTAAAGCTTATGATCATGGAAACATTTTTCAAGAAAGAAAAAGTGTGAATTTCCTTACCAAATTTCCAAAATAGTAAGCTTTTTCTTCTTTTTCTTCTCTTCTCCTCTTTCTCTCTTTTGTATTTGATTTTAGGGTTGATGGAATGAAGAAACAAAACAAAAATAGCTTATATATTTTTCCACCTTATGACCGAATTTTTGGGAAAAATAATAGCTACCAATTTTCATTTTTTTATTTATTTAATTGGAAAATATTTAATTAATATTTGTGGTATCAAAATACCAAAATAAGTCAATACTTATCTCAAATAAAACCAATCAAATTATGCCAAAAATAACCAATTAAAAATGGCCACATTTTCCAATCAAATAATGCCATTTGTCTTATCTTATAAGAAAATGGATATTAAATATTTAATTGATTTAATTATTCAACAATTGAATAAATAAATAATTAAATATAAATATATCAAAATATATGTATTATATTTACATTAAATAATCAAAATACATATATTAATTATAAATATCTCATTAGTGAGACTCTCTAGGTTCAGACATATCCGTCAGAAATCCAATTTCGTGTCCATAATCTACCCACCCGTAAATTATGACGAACACAGATAAAATCTCTGAACTATACAGGTCGAGGTCACCGCATACGTATAATCCTTCCGTCACAAGTATCCGGATTATCCCAGAGATATATATATAACATCAAATCTCTTTAGGTATAATCCCGTCGACGATTCTATTAGCAATCTCTTAAATAACACTTATAACTGATTTCTACAGTGTACCACGGGCCCATGGGTTTTAACAGATTGCTAATTCCAAAATGGATACCTATGCTCTGTACACAGAACTGAAGGATCCTATATTGATACACACAGGATATCATGAGGATCAGTCCACACCCAACGAACATGCGGAAATATGATCTAAATAGATCGGTGACGTGATTGCCATCAAAGTGTGGAGGATACCTTATATATCCACAGTGGTACCTCAAGTCGGAGGATCACTATGCTCACTCAACCGGAGAAGATTCTTGTTGCCGCTGGTGTATCATCTATCAAGAATCTTCGGTGAGTCGTTCAGTGTTTATCCGATATAAACACCTACTTGTCTATACGAGTCTCCCGAGACTCATGGTTCATTGAGAAACCATTAGAATCCAAGATTCTAATATACGACACATACTGATCTCAACGGGTTTACTTACTGACCATGTAATTGTAAACCTTGACCAAAAACAGTTAAAAAATGATACTGTTATGATACCGCTCAATGTTAGTTGTGACGCTTTTACAACTGTATCATAACCAATCACTCTATGGTTATTTACGTCTTTACCATATAATAAAAGAATTTACATTAAAGAAACTGTCTATTTTATTCATTAATAAAATATATACAAAAGTATCTACATGGAAATACATAGGAAATTGGCGCTCAGAGCACCAACCCCAATAAAAACATGTTTCAATGGCTTTAATGATCCCCAAATCCCGATCTGAAAAAAAAACTGATGGCAACGATGCCTCTTTTTCAACCATCCATTTCTTCAAGATTGATAATGCCCATGTTAGTTGCTCTGCCGTCTCATTACTAAGATATGCGAACATAAGCGAGTAAGTTCGCATTGTGGATGTGATACCAACTACCTCCAGTAGTGGTATCCGACACTCGTTGGTCTTGTATGTGGCATCAATGATCAACACAGAAGGAAAGTTAACAGATAGCTCTAGGCTTTTAGGATGAACCCAAAGAATATCTGTAATTTCATTGGTGTCTGGATTTATAAGGTAATCATGAAGGTACTTTTTCTTAATCAATTGATCCAAAACATATTGAATGGAAGTTGGACCACCCTGTTTCCCTTCTTTGTTTCTGGAAATAGCATTGTAAATGCTTCTGATTTTCATACTATTTGACGGGTCTCTTTCTTTTAAAACACTAATAATTTTACGAGGTGCGGTGATGTTGGCCATGTCAAGCACAAATTGTTTCTCTAATGATTTTAGCCTAGACGGATACTCATGACCATCAAGATATTCTGCTACTTGATGGTTATGGAAACCACATGTAATCTTTAATCCCCACATAACACCGTATGTAGATTTTGGTATACCTCGCAGCTCAAATGGGCATTCACATTTTTTGTCCCACAATTTTTTACTATGGATTGACCTTCAACAAGATACTGTGGCGGTTTGTATTTTCCTCCTCTTTCACACATAAGATGGCACTTTGGCAGCTTGCCACCTTTCAAATTAGCAGAATTTTTAATCACTATCACAATATTATTATCTAGACCAACTCTTTTCGCCCAATTTATCATATTTTCTCTACTTTCAAAGATCTATATAAAAAAAATAACGAAGATGGATAAATAATAAATATACATAATTTCTCTACTTTAAAATTAAATAACGACTATACATAATACAACGATAATAACTAATCTGGTCTGTAGTAAATTCAGTTGTATAATCGCGACTATTGTTGGAGATGCTTTCCCCACTTCGAACTCCATTCTCACATGACCAACTATCTGAAAATGAGCCCAAGTTATAGTTATCCATAATGTTTTCCTAAGAGGATAACTCTATTATAAAAAAAGAGAATGATATGCTGAAGGTGAAAGAGAAAATGAGATGAGAGAGGCTCAAATGATATTACCTTCAAACTTGCTAACTACCTATTTATATAAGAAGTAAACACAAATAAAATAAATAACTTTTAATAAAGTAAAAGTAGATATGAATACTGATTTACGAAATTAAATAAGACCAATAACTTTTAATAAAGAATATATAAAATCAGAATCAGAATCATAATCAACACTACTTTTAATAAAATAAATTTTTTTTTTAAAAAAAGTAAAAGTAGATATGAATACTGATTTACGAAATTAAATAAGACAAGCAACTTTTAATAAAGAATATATAAAATCAGAATCAGAATCAGAATCAACACTACTTTTAATAAAATAATTTTAAAAAAAAAAGTAAAAGTAGATATGGATACTGATTTACGAAATTAAATAAGACAAACAACTTTTAATAAAGAATATATAAAATCACAATCAGAATCAACACTACTTTTAATAAAGTAATTTTTTAAAAAAAAAGTTTTTTAAATAAATATATTAGATTTATTAAACAAATAGACTATCAAAAAATTAATTTCATAAATTAATTTTATTTGGTTAAATTATATTTTTTATATACATAAGTAGTATTAATTAAATTAAAAATGAATCAAAAAAATTAAATGAATAAATACGAAATTGTAATATTTATTAACAAAATTCAAAAAATCAAAAAATTATAAAATAAAAAAATAATTAATAAAATGGAAAAATGAATTATAATTAGTATATAATTATTTTTGAATTAATACATATAAATATATAAATTTTGCCAAGTATAATAATTGAGGGGAGTCATTTCACACAAAGAGAATGATATTATGGTGAACTTGCAAGGGAACAAAGGGAGAACATCCCCTACATCTTCATCAGTCCAATTCAATGAATCCACATTGTTAGCATCATCATTAGATTCTAATGTTTCAGCTTTGATCATTTGATACATTTGTTTGGATAAATTGCTTATCCATTATTTGTTTTGTTTGTATTTTGAGTCACTTGTCAATAGCCTTTACTTTGAATTTCTCCTCATCCATCCTATTTTTATTCACCATTTTTCATAACATCATTTACTACACCAACCAAACTTATAAACATTCAATATGCACTCTCCAATATCAAAGTATCTGCTCCCCTAAAAATGGACTTTCACTTCAATTTCAGGCATATGTGAAGATAAAATAAAAATGATATACGCTTATATAAAAATATAAAATGAAGCAATCATCAAGATATTATTGCTTACGAATAACAGAGTAAGAAACAAAAAAAATAATAATAACAATAATAAATAAATAAGAACAACTTACATTTTTGGCTTGTTTAGCCTTAGCTACACACCCAAATGTTGAATATTCAAAGTCAAAAAATAAACATTTTTGTCCAAACTCAAAAATTAAAATTGTAGAGAACAATGAAACTTGTCCATTTCCAAGGAGAAGATAACCTATCTTTTGGGGAAATATCATTTTAATTATTAAATTAACCTAATAGCAAGCCAATCACTGTTTTACTCTTACATAAATAAATATATTTTTAAAACAATTTATTTATGTTATTAGATCAAACGGACAGTTGAAGTTATGGGTTTTTGGGTAGTTTTTGAAACAACAGGGGGTAAAAGGTAGATATATAATACATTAGGAGGGCAATGGTTATTCTCCCTAAAAAAATTAATTTAAATTATTTGATAAAATAAATAAAGTTGATGGAAAGAAATAAAAAAATATTATTTTTCAAAAAAATATAATCAACAATAGAAATTATTTAAAATAAAAATATTTATGCTACTTATTAAGATCGATAAGAATATTGTTTTGATAGACAACTCTAATGTAGGAGGTGGTATATCATGTGCCGGGTGTATACACCTTCTCTCTCACAACAGGCGGGCCCCACACAGTTGTGGGACCCGCCTGTTGTGAGAGAGAAGGTGTATACACCCGGCACATAATATAATTTTCGCTAATGTAGACGTGTAATAGACTTCACCATTGTATAGTGAAATTGCGTTCCCTGCAATCACAATTTGCAGCTGTAGTTTTACCTATGATATTTGGAAGTGAATTACTCCTCTCCCTCCCTTTCATTCCCCATTGTCCCATTGTAATTTACCATAATATCCTCATTTGTGTTAAATCACTCCTCGATTATTATACTTGACAAAATTAATATATTTATATATATTAATTTAAAAATAATTATATACTAATTATATAATTATAACTCATTTTGCCATTTTATTGATTATTTTTTTTATTTTATAATTTTTTGATTTTGTTAATAAATATTACAGATATCGTATTTATTCATTTCATTTATATTTTTATATTTTTAAGTGTAACTTTTTATGTTGTTATTTGTACTATTTTTTAAACATATATTTTTCTAATATACATGAGAACATTTTTATAATACATAAGTAGTATTAAATAAATTAAAAAAGAATCACAAAAATTAAATGAATAAATAAACACAAAATAAATAATAATAATAATAATTAATAAATATGAAATTTGTAATATTTATTAAACAAATAAAAAAGAATATATATAAAAGAAAAAAATATAAATTTAAAAAAATAAAAAATAAAAAATTTAATTAATAAAATAAAATAAATATATATGTTATTTTTATTATATATATATATATATATATATAATAATATATAAAAAATTGGGATATATTTAGTTTATTAGGAAATCGAATTTTTGAGAAAAAAAGTGGGCATTTTAGGAACTTTAGGAAAGAGCAAAGGAGGGGATGTCAGTTTGGGGAAGATCACTCCTCTATTTGGACACCTGCCTCACAGACACCGGTTGCAAGTGACAATAGCTCTAGACCTCGTTATCTTTGTAGAGCACTAAAGAGATCGAGAAAAGACCAATAGCTTCGGAGACTCCCTAATTATATGTTGCATGTGATTAGACACTAATCCACTTGTCTAAACATACAGTTAAGCTAATTTGACATATGTTCTCAAGTGGTATCTACGTGTCAAAGACAGATTCTTAGCCAAATAACTACAATCCAACATAGGTTTACTTTACGACATAAATATAAAAACTCGATAAACCTATCAAAGAATACTGATCACTTCATAAGCTTAAAAGCTAAATCTATAAAAGAATACTAATAACTGTAAGGTAACTAATTTTGATAGCTGTTTTTTTTTTTTTTTTTTAAGGATATTTCGAGAGATTCTAATTTCATTTTAAGGTGATTTGATATATCATGAGCCTTCCTAAAATAACGTTGAATTATAATCTTAATTTTATCAAATTATTTTATTAAATAAATAACTTGAATATAAATAGAACATATTAGATAAGGATAATAAATCTATCACTTAACTCTTTATTGACAATTCTAATGATAATAATATATTATAGAGGCATATCCAAATTTGCGTTTCCCTGATGGGCATTGCTACCATACCCCTGGGTATTTGATACCCACGGGACGTCAACAAACAAAAGTGAAAAAAAAAGCGGGAACATTAGAAAAAACAAGAGAATAACTGGTTGCAACAACCGGTTGCAACCAGTTATTTAAAAAAAAAATTATAAAAATTATTTTTTATTAAATAAATTATAAATTATTGAAAAAAAATAATATAAAAAATTTATTGCATGTTTTTGCTAAAAATTTCAAGTCTAATGGTTGTAGGTTTCATTTTCATTGTTAAATGTTTCATATTAGAAATATTGCATATTTATTGGTGAAAGTTGCAAGTCTAATGGTCGAAGTTGCATATTCAATGGTTATAGTTACATGTGCGATTTTCGAGACAGATGCAATTGCATGTTATTGCTAAAATTTCAAGTCCAATGGTTTCATGTTGCATGTTCATTGTTAATGGTTTCATATTAGAATATTGCATATTTATTGGTAAAAGTTGCAAGTTTAATGGTAGAAGTTGCATATTCAATGACCATAGTTACATGTGCGGTTTTCGAGGCAGATGCAATTGCATGTTATTGCTAAAATTGCAAGTCCAATGGTTTCATGTTTCATGTTCATTGTTAAAGGTTTCATATTAGAAATATTGCATATTTATTGGTAAAAGTTACAAGTCTAATGGTATAAGGTGCATATTCAATGGTCATAGTTACATGTGCGATTTTCAAGGCAGATGCAATTGCATGTTATTGCTAAAATTGCAAGTCCAATGGTTTCATGTTTCATGTTCATTGTTCAAGGTTTCATATTAGAAATATTGCATATTTATTGGTAAAAGTTACAAGTCTAATGGTATAAGGTGCATATTCAATGGTCATAGTTACATGTGCGATTTTCAAGGCAGATGCAATTGCATGTTATTGCTAAAATTGCAAGTCCAATGGTTTCATGTTTCATGTTCATTGTTAAAGGTTTCATATTATAAATATTGCATATTTATTGGTAAAAGTTATAAGCTAAAGGTATAAGGTGCATATTCAATGGTCATAATTACATGTGCGATTTTCAAGGCAGATGCAATTGTATGTTATTGCTAAAATTGCAAGTCCAATAGTTTCATGTTGCATGTTCATTGTTAAAGGTTTCATATTAGAATATTGCATATTTATTGGTAAAAGTTGCAAGTCTAATGGTAGAAGTTTCATATTCAATGGCCATAGTTACATGTGCGGTTTTCGAGGCAGATGCAATTGCATGTTATTGCTAAAATTGCAAGTCCAATGGTTTCATGTTTCATGTTCATTGTTAAAGGTTTCATATTAGAAATATTGCATATTTATTGGTAAAAGTTACAAGTCTAATGGTATAAGGTGCATATTCAATGGTCATAGTTACATGTGCGATTTTCAAGGCAGATGCAATTGCATGTTATTGCTAAAATTGCAAGTCCAATGGTTTCATGTTTCATGTTCATTGTTCAAGGTTTCATATTAGAAATATTGCATATTTATTGGTAAAAGTTACAAGTCCAATGATATAAGGTGCATATTCAATGGTCATAGTTACATTTGCGATTTTCAAGGCAGATGCAATTGCATGTTATTGCTAAAATTGCAAGTCCAATGGTTTCATGTTTCATGTTCATTGTTAAAGGTTTCATATTATAAATATTGCATATTTATTGGTAAAAGTTATAAGCTAAAGGTATAAGGTGCATATTCAATGGTCATAATTACATGTGCGATTTTTAAGGCAGATGCAATTGCATGTTATTGCTAAAATTGCAAGTCCAATGGTTTCATGTTGCATGTTCATTGTTAAAGTTTCATATTAGAAATATTGCATATTTATTGGTGAAAGTTGCAAGTCTAATGGTAGAAGTTGCATATTCAATGGCCATAGTTACATGTGCGATTTTCGTGGCAGATGCAATTGCATGTTATTGCTAAAATTGCAAGTCCAATGGTTTCATGTTGCATGTTCATTGTTAAAGGTTTCATATTAGAAATATTGCATATTTATTGGTAAAAGTTGCAAGTCTAATGGTAGAAGTTGCATATTCAATGGTCATAGTTACGTGTGCGGTTTTCGAGGCTGATGCAATTGCATGTTATTGCTAAAATTGCAAGTCCAATGGTTTCATGTTGTGACCGGCGTAAACACACACGTATAACGCAAGCGCACGTATCGTTCAAGTAGTATAAAAATATCGATCCCACAAGGACTTAATTCCTACTATTGTTATTAATTATTGAATCTATTTATTTACAAATATCTAATTAAATGGAGAAGAGAATGATTGCTTGGTTGATTTGGATGTGGTTTTGCACAATAAATAAATAAATAAAAAGACAAAAGAAAATACTAAGGAAAATAACAAAAGACACAAAGATCTAGGGTTGTGAATCCTTCTAATATCTTTTAAAAGATGAAGAGATTATTTTATGTTTGTGTAATAAATCAGTTTACTAACCTGGAACACTAGATTATGCAAAAGCCTATGTCGATGGTCAGACGCAAATACCCAGTTTAATCCAATTGAACCATATGTCTATGTCAACCAAATTATATGGATTCATTAAGTTTAAGTTCCAATTATGGCTACCCCCGCCCGACATGTATATTCCTATCCTGTAAGGAAATCTATTAAAGGGTTATCTATCCTCAAGGAAGATCGTGGGCTATTAAATCTAAGGCTGAAACCTAAAATCCCTATGTCTAGTTCATTTTAGATTTACCACATCAATCTTATTGGTGATCAGACAACAAGAAGCATTAAGCTTAAGACTAAATAAGTAAACCTTTAAATTACCCAAACTATAAAATAATCCCTTATAAACCGGTGATATTAGAATTCATCACAACTCAAGATAACTAACACATAACTAGGGCTAGTAAAAACTTAAATAAAATAAAAGACATAAAATAAAAATACTGAAAAGTAAAAGAATAAAGTAAAAGCTGAAAAGTAAAATAAAATAAAATGCTAAGGTAAAAGTAATTACTTTTACTACTACTAATTTAGATATCTCCCATAAAATAATATATAACTTGTGATAATATTACCAACCGACCAGTCTGGCGGTATCCTGATTAAGTCAAATTAAGTCCAACCAGCCATAAGGCGGAACCAAAATTAAATTACCAACCGACCAATCTAGCGGTATCCTTGATTAGTCAGGTTTAAACCAGATTAAAATTAATTTACCAACCGACCAATATAGCGGTATCCTTTTTAAGTCAATATTTTAAATAGTGAATATATTATTTTTAAGGGAGATTAATCTAAATAGTAACAATAAAAGAATTACCTTTCACCCTAGCTGGGGAAGTTACCTTCTCATGGTAAATAATAAAAACTGTAAAAAGTAAAAAGTAAAAATTAAATTACTATTATTACAAAACGTAATTAAAATTATTTACAAAACTAAAAACTAAAAATAAAAAAAACTAAAAAAACTAAAGAATCTAGAGAGAGAAACTCTCTCTAGAGAAAGAATTAAAGAGAGAGGAAGGTACACTCAATTCTGAAATTCGAAGCTGAATTTATAGGCGCGGGTAAGCTTCCAGCGTCGCGACGCCAAGGCCTTTGGCGTCGCTACGCTGGAACAGTTGGCGTGGCATAATGACGGCTTGACACGTGGCGATTCAGATAAGAAGATAAAGCGACACGTGGTGAGGCGGCTAAGAGCTCAATTATTATGCTGACGTGGCGATGACGTGGCACCGACGTGGCAAGGCGGCTGAGAAGATTTATCGGCACCGTAGGATTGCGACACGTGTCACGCTGTGATTGGCTGATGATGACGTGGCATGTTGACTCGGTTGACCATCTGATGTGGACGATGACGTGGCACGACGCGTGGCATAGTTGACTCGTTGACCGATGACATAGGATGACATGTGGCACACGTGGGAATTGTGAGTGTCGGCACCGTAGGATGATGACACGTGGCACGACGCACGTTAGCATATCGGCTGTGATGGTGACACGTGTCACGGCGCATTTTAGCAAAGTCAAACTTCTCAAATTATGACCCGTTGACCCGTCGCACGTTAGCAGCTCTGGTGCACGTTAGGCGTCGCGACGCTGAATGTTTTGGAGTCGCGACACTGAAAATGACCAAAATGCCCAGTTTTTCCTGTTTTGCTCCAAATCACTTCCAGAATGTCCTGAAACTTTATTTATCTCTAAAATAACACAAAACACATCAAAATATTCACATAACTCAAGAAACTATACAATATATTAGGTTAAATGAGTGGGAAATAGTGATAGATTTACCACTCATCACACCCCCAAATCTAACATTTTGATAGTCCTCGAGCAAAACATAAAATAACATAAATAAATTAACTAAGCCACTTTCGTAGGGATCACGGTTGCATTTAGCATATGCAACAAGCCTTTAAACCCCTAGGTGTCCCTAGTGGACGAGTTGTAGTCTCGTGAGGGTTTACAGCAATGATACCCACAAACATTTTACAAAAGTAAAAAGGTAGTTAAAACTAATGCACACAAAAGCAAAAAGACAAGCGAAAAGAGAATAAAGAAGTTGGTGAATAATCAGGTGAAACTTCTACTCCAAATTACTAGTTGTTTTGCTTCATTCTAAATTACTGAATAAGTAAATTCTCCGATCATTTTTACCATTCTTTATAAACACAGCCAACATAATATTAAACAACTCATTTTTGCCCACAGCAGTCATAAGTGCAGTTGATAAGAGAGTAATATTTTTGTCCTAAAGTTCTATCAGATTTCACAGCTTTTTGTAGCAATGGAATAATTTTTTCTCATTTTTCTGATTTTTTTTCTTTGATTTTTTATTTATTTATTTATATACAATATCTTCCATCTATGTAACGAGTGTTAGGTCGGTGGCTCCCAAACCAGTTGGCTTTAGGGCACCAGGTGTTAAGACACCCCTACGGACTTAATTACTCAGACTTCAAATATATATATTTTTGCAGCATCTTCGATCCATGTAACGAGTTTTGGGTCAATGACTCCCAAACCAGTTGGTTTTAGGGCACTAGGTGTTAAAACACCCTTACAGACTTAATAACTCGGATCTCGGATTTTTTTTTTTTTTTACTCCATCACTTTTTTGAGATGCTTCCTCCAATTAAACTATAGCACTGAATATTACAAACTTTTCAATTAACTCATGTCCGTATGTTACTATGCATGTTGATAATACCTGCCAACTGAGCATATGAAGATCCATTTTAGTCTGTTTTAAGGAGAATTCACAAATTAAATAATTTAAAAGGAAATAAACAAAAATTAACTTGTTTCGAAATAGGTTTGAGATACGTCTCAGGAGTGGAAACTCCTTACTCGGCTATGTTTTACCAATTTCACATTTTTAGTCAACACAGAAAATGCAAATATTTTTGTAATTTTTGAAAATTTTCCAATTTTTTTTGAATTTTTCGAAAAATTTTAGACTAAAAATAAAATAACACACAAACTAAAAACAAGGTACTAATAAACTAATTCCCTCCCCAAACCTAAATGAGACATTGTCCCCAATGTCTTAAACAGTGGAAGAGTTTAGAAGGTAATACCTGATTAGCTGAAATTTTACAGGAAAAATAATCGATTAAGATCTATGTCCAATTTACGATTCTTACCACTATCGTTATTTGACCATTTTTTTAGTAAAAATTTTGGCAGAATCTCCTCTGAATTTTTGATTATCCAATACAACATAAATCTATCTCAAAGGCCACAAACACCCCAATTCAACTGTTCGCCCCCACGACTATGAATCAAATAATCAATCAACACTTCCCCAACTTAAATCTCATAACCAATCATCCAAATTTTCAATCTACCAAATCAATTTTACCAAACCAAATATTTTTTTTTTATCAATTTTACCGTCAATTCCAGATTTGGCAATGGAGGATACGGATCGGCTTGGACTTGGGTTGATTTGCTGCTTCTCAGTTTTGGTTGTGGGTTGGATCTCGGCAGTGGGTTGGCTCGGTTTTGTTCGGTTTTGGTTGGTTCTCGGCGGTGGTGGCTCTGTAGTGGGTGAACTCGGCGGTAGTGGTGTTTCTTCTCGGTTTCTTATTTCAGTGGTAGATCTCGGTTTCGGAAAGGGTGGCTCACGGCAGATCTTGGTGTTTGGTGAGTGGTGACTGTGATGATTCTCGGTGATGTTGGTGCGGTTGGTGGGTCGTGGTTGGCTTGGCAGTGGCGGGTTTGCGGCTAGTGGTGTCTCGGCTGGTGGATCTCTCGGTGATGGTGGTTTGACACGGCTCAGTTTCGGTTTGTTCTTGGCTCGGTGAGTCATTTTGGCAAGGTGTGGTTCAGCTTCTGGTGGGCTTCGACAGAGGGTGAATCTTGGTCGAAGGTTGGAAGCTCGGCCATGGGTCTCGGATTGGGTGATTTGGTTCACGATGGGGATGAAGGCTCGACTGTGGTGGTTGTGAGTTGAGAGAGAATGGTGAGATCTTTGAGGGAAATGGGTTCTGTTCTCGGCGGCTGCTGTTTTTGGCCTGCAATCGATCCAGTGTCGCGACGTTGAAGTTTGCCTGGCGTCGCGACGCTAGGAATTTTTTTTTTGGCAAAACCATGTCTTGCGACGGATAAATCCATAGGGACGCGTCCCAAGAGCTGACTTCTTACTCGGCCGTCTTTTCTGGATTGACTTTGTATCTTCGTGATTTTGTCAAATTTTTATTTTATGAAAATCCCGCTTGCACTGGCTTACTTTGTCCTGAAAAATTCCGTTTTTATTTTTCCTGCAAAACTAACACACAAAATTAAAAAGTTCACACAAAATATGAAAACAAATTACAACAAATTGCATGGGTTACCTCCCTGCTAGCGCTAAATTTTTCGTCTTCAGCCAGACGTGACTGGAATTCATCTGTTAAGGAGGTTTCAATGTCATTTTGGATGTCCGATTAAAGACAATCCCGTGAGCGTTGCTTTTGAAGGGTCTATTCCAACGGTAAAGTGGCAAAAAGAGTTTTGTCTCATTCAGTGCTCGTGCCACCTTTTTGATCTTTGTCGCTCCAGTGGTTCCTGCAAAGAAAGAAAGAAAATCAGGAGGTCTCGTATGATGCTTGACTTGGAATGGAAATTCCATTCTGTCAAGCTTCTGGTTGATATCTTTGATTTGTACTCCCCAAAACAGCGATGTTTCTCCTGAATGCTCTGGATCTTTATTAAGGTCAGACATTTGCTCCTCTATTTGATCTGCTTCTTGTTCCACATTTTCTTCACAGATGTATTTGAAAATTTCTGTATTCAGCTCTTCATCTGTCATCTGTGAAATGCATGCTTCAAAATTGTCAACCCGAGGATGTAAAGAAATGTCAGATTCTAGGTCTTCATCCTCTGATATGACTGGATTGGATGGTTCAGGTAGATCTTCTTCAAACATCATGGTAAAGTATGCTCCAAGATCTTCATTCTGAGGATTAAAAGTTTGATCCTCCGTTGTTGGTGCAGTTGGTACAAATAGATCAGCTTCATCCTCGTCAGAATCCGAATAATAAAAATCAAATAAAGACTTTGCCGGTTCGGGCTCCTGAACTGATACCTCTGGTTGTTGATACTGCTCAGCCTCCTCATCTGTTGAAGTGTCATTGTGAACTGATTGGTTCTCGAAGGCTTCATCAATGTCATCTGAAACTGGTTCTTAAGGTATGTAGTTCTGGTTTTCTGTGAATTGTCTTATTTGATCTGTCATCCTCTGTATGGATTTTGCGTTACTCTGAATTTGTGCATCAATTTGAGCTGTTTCAAACTAAACTTTGAGCATATGAATCATCTGTTCTTTCTCTGATGGTTCTGGTTGTTGGTAAAGATCAAAGGTAGATGGTGGATAAGATGGAAAATGTGGCTCTGTGAAATGTGATGGCTCTTTATAGCATGATTGTCTCCAGAAATTCTCCCACTGTGATCGATATATACATTGATCGCTCGGGTGGTTACTATCACAAATCACACATCTCCCCATTTCGTTCTGATGAACAAATGTAGTATTGCTTGGTTCTGGCATCCAGTGATAATCATTGGGCTGTTCAATAGGCCTCAGAAAACCGGACTGTTGCTCCCAGATTTGGGGTGTATATTCTTGTAAGGTTCGTAATCTCTCAATCTCCCAATAATGTTCCATTTTTCAATCACCTGAAAACAAAAGAAAAAGATAAAAATTACAGATAAAAGAAAATTAGATACAAGTAAATAGAGATAGCTTCAAAATTAACAACTCAAGAAATATAAGTCCCCGGCAACGGCGCCAAAAACTTGACCGGTGTAAACACACACGTATAACGCAAGCGCACGTATCGTTCAAGTAGTATAAAAATATCGATCCCACGATGACTTAATTCCTACTATTGTTATTAATTATTGAATCTATTTATTTACAAATATCTAATTAAATGGAGAAGAGAAGATTGCTTGGTTGATTTGGATGTGGTTTTACACAATAAATAAATAAATAAAAAGACAAAAGAAAATACTAAGGAAAATAACAAAACACAAAGATCTAGGGTTGTGAATCCTTCTAATATCTTTTAAAAGATGAAGTGATTATTTTATTTTGTGTAATAAATCAGTTTACTAACCTGGAACACTAAATTATGCAAAAGCCTCTATCGATGGTCAGACGCAAATACCCAGTTTAATCCAATTGAACCATATGTCTATGTCAACCAAATTATCTGGATTCATTAAGTTTAAGTTCCAATTATGGCTACCCCCCCCCGCCCGACAGGTATATTCCTATCCTGTAAGGAAATCTATTAAATGGTTATCTATCCTCAAGGAAGATCGTGGGCTATTAAATCTAAGGCTGAAACCTAAAATCCCTATGTCTAGTTCATTTTAGATTTACCACATCAATCTTATTGGTGATCAGACAACAAGAAGCATTAAGCTTAAGACTAAATAAGTAAACCTTTAAATTACCCAAACTATAAAATAATCCCTTACAAACCGGTGATATTAGAATTCATCACAACTCAAGATAACTAACACATAACTAGGGCTAGTAAAAACTTAAATAAAATAAAAGACATAAAGTAAAAATACTGAAAAGTAAAAGAATAAAGTAAAAGCTGAAAAGTAAAATAAAATAAAATGCTAAGGTAAAAGGAATTACTTTTACTACTACTAATTTAGATATCTCCCATAAAATAATATATAAACTTGTGATAATATTACCAACCGACCAGTCTGGCGGTATCCTGATTAGTCAAATTAAGTCAAACCAGCCATAAAGGCGGAACCAAAATTAAATTACAAACCGACCAATCTGGCGGTATCCTTGATTAGTCAGGTTTAAACCAGATTAAAATTAATTTACCAACCGACCAATATAGCGGTATCCTTTTTAAGTCAATATTTTAAATAGTGAATATATTTTTTTAAGGGAGATTAATCTAAATAGTAACAGTAAAAGAATTACCTTTCACCCTAGCTGGGGAAGTTACCTTCTCATGGTAAATAGTAAAAACTGTAAAAAGTAAAAAGTAAAAATTAAATTACTATTATTACAAAACGTAATTAAAATTATTTACAAAACTAAAAACTAAAAATAAAAAAAACTAAAAAAACTAAAGAATCTAGAGAGAGAATCTCTCTCTTTAGAAAGAATTAAAGAGAGAGGAAGGTACACTCAATTCTGAAATTCGAAGCTGAATTTATAGGCGCAGGTAAGCTTCCAGCGTCGTGACGCCAAGGCCTTTGGCGTCGCTACGCTGGAACAGTTGGCGTGGCATAATGACGGCTTGACACGTGGCGATTCGAATAAGAAGATAAGGCGACACGTGGTGAGGCGGCTAAGAGCTCAATTATTATGCTGACGTGGTGATGACGTGGCGCTGACGTGGCAAGGCGGCTGAGAAGATTTGTCGGCACCGTAGGATTGCGACACGTGCCACGCTGTGATTGGCTGATGATGACGTGGCATGTTGACTCGGTTGACCATCTGATGTGGACGATGACGTGGCACGACGCGTGGCATAGTTGACTCATTGACCGATGACATGGCGATGACATAGGATGACATGTGGCACACGTGGCAATTGTGAGTGTCGGCACCGTAGGATGATGACACGTGGCACGGCGCACGTTAGCATATCGACTGTGATGGTGACACGTGTCACGGCACATTTTAGCAAAGTCAAACTTCTCAAATTCTGACCAGTTGACCCGGCGCACGTTAGCAGCTCTGGTGCACGTTAGGCGTCGCGACGCTGAATGTTTTGGAGTCGCGACGCTGAAAATGACCAAAATGCCCTTTTTGCCCAGTTTTTCCTGTTTTGCTCCAAATCACTTCCAGAATGTCCTGAAACTTTATTTATCTACAAAATAACACAAAACACATCAAAATATTCACATAACTCAGGAAGCTATACAATATATTAGGTTAAATGAGTGGGAAATAGTGATAGATTTACCACTCATCATGTTGCATGTTCATTGTTAAAGGTTTCATATTAGAAATATTACATATTTATTGGTAAAAGTTGCAAGTCTAATGGTAGAAGTTACATATTCAATGGCCATAGTTACATGTGCGGTTTTCGAGGCAGATGCAATTGCATGTTATTGCTAAAATTGCAAGTCCAACGATTTGATGTTGTATGTTCATTGTTAAAGGTTTCATATTAGAAATATTTCATATTTATTGGTAAAAGTTGCAAGTCTAATGGTAGAAGTTGCATATTCAATGGCCATAGTTACATGTTCGGTTTTCGAGGCAGATGCAATTGCATGTTATTGCTAAAATTGCAACTTCAATGGTTTCATGTTTCATGTTCATTGTTAAAGGTTTCATATTAGAAATATTGCATATTTATTGGTAAAAGTTACAAGTCTAATGGTATAAGGTGCATATTCAATGGTCATAGTTACATATGCGATTTTCAAGGCAGATGCAATTGCATGTTATTTCTAAAATTGCAAGTCCAATGGTTTCATGTTTCATGTTCATTATTAAAGGTTTCATATTAGAAATATTGCATATTTATTGGTAAAAGTTACAAGTCTAATGGTATAAGGTGCATATTCAATGGTCATAGTTACATGTGCGATTTTCAAGGCAGATGCAATTGCATGTTATTGCTAAAATTGCAAGTCCAATGGTTTCATGTTTCATGTTCATTGTTAAAGGTTTTGTTGGGTTTCTAGGTTAGTCCCAAGATCATTAAGCAATGAAATCATGTGAATACTCATAAGAAGTATGGCAGAATCATACTTACAAAGATCGGCTTTTGCGATGTGAGGAACAACAAAAAAATGTTCAAAATTTTCCTCCAAGGTTCGGCCATGGCTCCATTTTGTGCTCCAAATTGAATCTCCAAGCTCCAAGCTTTATGTGTGATTCCATGCCCTTGGGTGGGTTTCCCTATCACCTTCAATGACTCTTTAGTGTGCTAGCACTCGGAAAAATTTGCCGCAAATCCTTCCTTAAGCTTCTTGTAACTCTCGGCCATGAGGAATTTTAGAGAAAATTGGCACCCAATGCCGTGAGGAAAAAGAGGGAGATAATAAGTGTGTGTTATGTATTTGTTTTCCAAAACTAATACCAATTACCGAATTCAAAATTTGGTTCAAGACTTTAAAGTCTTCAACCACTTCCATCAATCAAAGTTGACAAGTTGTCAATCACCAAAAGGTGACAAGACTCCCATCACAAGAATGACTAATGATGTGACGCTTGATGTGACTTGTGGGCCCCATTTGATTCGAAATGCGAGTGGGCCCGCAAACACTCCCGGGCTCGGGTTCGCTAATTCCGAATTAACGAATTTTTTGTTGCGACGTAATTAAATCAAATTTAATTAAATAATTATGCCTAGTAAAATTACTATTCACGTCGCTAGCGAATTAATTCTAAATTAACTTGTTCGCCCGAATTAAAATCTAATTTTAATTCCGCGTCGAAATCCAATTTCGTATAATATATCAAATATATTATTTTATCGATTAATTCCAAATTAATCGTTCTCTCTCTTTAAATAATATTTTATCTCAGATAAAATATCTCCGTAATTAATCCTAGATTAATTTTCTCTCTCTTATAATTAATCACAGATTAATAAAATGCGAGTCATACGTCATCAGTGAGTCTTCGGGAAGCGACCCATGAGATCACCAGATATGTTGGCAGTAAATCGGGTCGTCGGACTATCCGAACACGTACGTACCTAGTACTACGTTTTTACCGATTTACAAGACATGGTTGGCTTCTAGCAAAGCACCGTGCCTACCCAATTCTCCAGAAATATTCTTAATGGAATATGTAATCTTTATCAGGCGTAGTATACGTAGTATTGCGTATTACGATCCAGTATCAGATGTCACGTGCTAGGCCTAGGGCTGGAATTGTGTCTACCCCGTACGAAGCACATATCGGATCTCTGGTAACTAGTCTCTATAATCGGATAATCATGACCTAGTCATATTATCCCGATGACTGCAGTACACAAGAGCACCAGTTCCGTATCCTACGTGATCATTATCTCCACTATGATTGGAGTGATACTTCCATCTTGACATCACACCCAATACACTACGATTCTCAATATACCCAGAAGAGGCGTACACAGAACCTGTTAAAGCCCTGGACGACCAAAACCAAAGTATATTGATTGTCGCAAGTATTAGCAGTGCAAGTCTCAAAATAAGACCAAATACACCTACCCTGATTCGGACTTCCATAGACACATAGTATTACTACCAATGGAATTCCGAAGGGTCTATCCAGAGAGAAACTGTTTCCGTACCATCGATAAACACAACCTCCTATTACACTTGCATGAGTATCCTATACCCAAATATATGAGAACTATGTCGTTATACTCCCACAACGCGCACAAGTGTAATACTAGTCTATTCCGCATTATCGATGTCCAATCTCGATAATACTACGACTAGGGATATTTAATGATTAAATCTTCGTGGATTGATACTGTCTCATATCATCTCAATCCGGAACTAATCATAAGGATCTTTTATCATTTATATATCTTGGTAATCTAATTACAAATGATAAAAGAGCAATTTCTTTTGTCACATAGTTAATTTGTACAACAACACCAAGATCTGTACAAATAGTGATGTTATTATTGTCCAACAGGTTTCATATTAGAAATATTGCATACTTATTGGTAAAAGTTACAAGTCTAATGGTATAGGTGCATATTCAATGGTCATAATTACATTGTTCTCTAGTGAGTTGTATAAGTACTATACTTAGGTTTCCCCAGGATAACCTACAATTTAGGCACTTATCCAATTTGGGTTCTAGTTTGGTATCATCCAAACATATGCCCAGCATTTCCAAATCTTCAGGAATGAGAAAACCATGTTTCTTTCCTGTTCATATCTAATATGAAGTCTGTCTAACAGATTTTTATGGAACCTTATTCAAAATAAGTTTTGCACTGATTAATGTGTATCCTTTGAAGGAAATGGTAGCTCAGAGCGACTCATGATTAACCTTACTATGTCCAACAAGGTTCGGTTTCTCAGTTCGGACACACCGTCAAATTGACGTGTTCCGGGAGGAGTCCTCATTGAAAGAATACTATACTCTTTCAAGTATTTGAGAAACTTATTGCTTAAGTATTTTCCATCATGGTCTAATCATGATGTTTTAATACTTTAGTCGATCTGTTTGTCAACTTCGTGTCGAAACTCTTTGAATTCAACAAAAGTTTCCGATTCGTGTTTCATTAGAAACACATAACCATAACCCGATGCTAAATCCGTAAAGGTTACGAAGTGTTCATATCCACCTCTAGCCTAGCTAGACATGGGCCCACTTACGTCACTATGAACGAGGGCTAACATATTAGTGGCACTTACACTTTTACCAAGTAAAAGGTGTTTCAGGCACTTTGCCTAATAAACTAGATTCGTAGACATTATTTGAATAGAATCAAATCCGTCCTAGTATCCACTCTCCGAAAGTGTGGATATACGAGTCTTGTTAATTGTGTCCCAGACAACAATGCAACAAATAAGTCTCATCTGATTAAATCAGTTTGAGCTATATGTTTGTCCTGTCATACGTTTGAGATTCATTTATATTCAAAATATAAATACTGTTATTAACATCTAATGTGTTTATCTCAATATCATATTTATAAAATAAAACACTTTAGTGTTATAGAATATAAAGGTATACCTGTAACGGGTTAAACCCTGATACATGGATAATGTTTCTAGTTAAACTAGTTACATTGTAACAGTTTCCTAATTCAAGTACACACCCGAAGGGTAGTTCCTAAACTTAGGTATCTACGGTTAAAACAGTGACTCTCGTCCCGTTTTCAATTCGTAGGTAAATCTCAACTGAAGTCAGTATCCTGCTAATGAGCAGATTCTGCACACCAGTACATATATTTATGTACCACATCAAGTATCTAAAATCCAATTTTAATACTAGTAGTGAACATGTTTATAACAAACATATTTGAAGTTGGAGCCTTGCACATCTTCAATTCCTTCATGTCTGCCTTGTCCATACGGCAGTCACGCTTCCAGTGACCCCGTTTTCCACAGTTTAAGTAGACATCTTGGGATATGTCCTTTGTCTTCCTATAAGACTGTAATGATTTTGCCTTTGCCCCTTTTTCCACACCCCAGAATCCTTTGGCCAAGCCTTGGCCGTCTGGGATGTCAAAGTAAGATGTGCGTTGCGCTTCTTGCCCTAATGCAAACTCTGGCTTTGTCTCATTGAGTATAGCCATTAACTCTCCAAGAGTTTTCTATTGCAATTTGTACTTCTAAGATCTAAGAATAGATCTATGAAGATCCTTCAATTTCATTATCATACTATAAGGATCTAATCCTTAGTTCTGACTAAGAAATTAAGGAGTCCTTGCGGCAAACATAACGGATTAAGCACTAAAGTTTTCATCACATGAATATTCCAAATATCATGTTCTACTATTTGCTCAACTCCGGGCTTAGGCTCGAGACGTCACTATATCAAATAAAGTAACTTCTCGGTTTTTAGGACTATCCTGAAGTTTTATTCCCAATTCGAAAATTAAAGCCGTTTAAAAACATTTTCTCCCAGGATTATGTTTTAAACACTAATCTTTTAGTTATTCTTGATTGCTATAGTCCAACTATCCAATCAACGATTTCAGGTACTATAGATTATAATGATTACTATAGTCTAACTATATAATCAACTATAATTTGATTGGTTAATTCAAATATATTGATTACTATAATCCAATTATATAATCAACTATCATTTGAAATCGTTTGAATACAGTCTAACTGTTTAATTAAAACAACGATTAAATATTAGTCCAACTAATAAATAATTTATTTGACAAAAAATTGAAATGAGCGCGTATTGACAAGTAACTAAACGAATATTGCAAATTTAATACTTGCCTCCCACTATTTTTTGACGAGCCTCTAACCCTATGTGGAGTACTCGGGAAACCTTGTTTCCTAGTGGGCTAGGATCCCGTTAAATAACACACAATCTTGACTTTGGCCAACAAATTGTATGATAATTAACTAGGTAGATCTCTAAGATCAATTGGATCCCATCCAATTCCTAGATCCAGTAGGTGGACATCCAAGTCCGAAACATATATCCTATATATGCCAATATATCCAATATATTCCCTAACCTTTTTCCTCTGAATCAATTAAGCCTTGGCTTTGGCACAACAAACTTAATGATCCCAGTTAAGCGGAACCCATTGACTTTGGAAAGCTTCGTAATCGATGTCGATGGACAAGAAGTGATATTGACTTTGGCCAACAAATCACAACTTGGACAAGACACCGATATGGAACAAAGCCTTCATGATTCAAATACATCCGCGACGGACAAAGGTCTTGACTTTGGCCAACAAACCAGTGCCAATCTTGGATCTTGAGTAAGAATCACTCAATGGAAGGAAAAACGCTTATATATATTGAAGGTTTTTTCGCGTAATTGGCAACCAATTAATAATCTTTGTTAAGGTCTCATCATCATACACCCTTAAACATGCATTCTAAAAACATAATAAGGCGCACATAAATAAAATAATAATGATATGCGGATTGATACTTAACACATTGTTCCTGGAACAAATCTCTCCATTTCCTCTCTCCCGCTAGCACAAGTATTTCTTCTACCCGATTACATAACACTTCTAAAGAAACCTCATTTACATTTAGGGGAATATGTGAGAAGAGAAATACAAAGAGTCAATAGGTAATAGGCTGGACATGCAGGTCCAATTTAATAAATTCTAAATTTATTACAACAATTTCCAAAATTGCCCTCACCCATCTAATATCCATATGATATATATTATTCATACATCACATCCATGTATTCACACAAAGCATGTTATCAATCAATCTAATCCAATTAATTAATATGAAATTAATGACCATCCAATGTTCAAATAACGATTTGATTTTGCGCGAGTCGAACTCGTTTTGCGAATAAGTACTCAAAGTACGAATTCTTGAATTATATTAAACTACAATATTAAATCCAATTTAATTTGTATTTAATACTAATTATATATTTAATTCTAAATTAAATAATTACACTTTTTAATGTGCCTTTACGACTTAGATTCTAAATCTAATCGTTACGGGTCTCAAAGCCCGATTAACATTCAATGTTAATTTAATTAAAATCCAATGGGCTTTTAATTAATTTCTTAAGGCATGGACTTTTGGTCAATATGGGTCAAACCCAAATACCAAAGCCCATTTAAGGAATCACCCTTATTTTCCAAAAAACCAATTTAGGCCCATTAGGCCCAATTAATATTAAAGGTCCATTAGTTATATTTGGACTTTATGGATTTGGTTTTGGGCCCAATTGGATCCAACCAATTAGCCTAAACCAAACTTGGCCCAACCAAGCCCATTAAGCCCAAATACAACTTTAAAAGCCCAATTCCAAAATAAGCCCAATTAATTAAATCAAAAAATTCCAAATTTCACAATTAAATTGATCTAAGTGTATAGCCATAATTAATTAACGAAATTAACATTTCCAAAACACTAATTTACTCAATTAATTATGCTTATCATCATCAACTTATGTCCAACACAATTAAATCAAAAATCAATCATTTTTCCATGCAATGTCACTCACAGCAATTTGGGATTTTATTGTCCGATTCCGAATTCAATCCAATTAAATCCTAAATCAACATTTCCCAAATGATTTCAACTCATCGAATGATCAAAAAAAAAATCACCATGACTTAGGACAAGCCAAAACTTTCGGCCAAGCCAAGTTTTTGGGGAAAAATTCATCCAATTCAATTTTCATCAAATTGATCATGCATAACACTATGTTATCATCATTCAAGCATATTCCAACAATAAATTTCATCAAAACATGCTCAAATCAATTTTACCAAATTTTACCCTAATTCCAATTTCATGCTTAAACAAAGATCAAGATACCATTGTTGGGTTTCTAGGTTAGTCCCAAGTTCATTAAGCAATGAAATCATGTGAATACTCATAAGAAGTATGGCAGAATCATACTTACAAAGATCGGCTTTTGCGATGTGAGGAACAACAAAAAATTCTTCAAGCTTTTCCTCCAAGGTTCGACCATGGCTCCATTTTGTGCTCCAAATTGAATCTCCAAGCTCCAAGCTTTATGTTTGATTCCATGCCCATGGGTGGGTTTCCCTATCACCTTGGATGACTCTTTAGTGTGCTAGCACTCGGAAAAATTTTCCGCAAATCCTTCCTTAAGCTTCTTGTAACTCTCGGCCATGACAGAATTTTAGAGAAAATTGGCACCCAATGCCGTGAGGAAGAAGAGGGAGAGAAGAAGTGTGTGTTGTGTATTTGTTTTCCAAAACTAATACCAATTACCAAATTAAAAATTTGGTACAAGACTTTAAAGTCTTCAACCACTTCCATCAATCAAAGTTGACAAGTTGTCAATCACCAAAAGGTGACAAGACTCTCATCACAAGAATGACTAATGATGTGACGCTTGATGTGACTTGTGGGCCCCACTTGATTCGAAATGCGAGTGGGCCCGCAAACACTCCCGGGCTCGGGTTCGCTAATTCCGAATTAATGAATTTTCCGTTGCGACGTAATTAAATCAAATTTAATTAAATAATTATGCCTAGCAAAACTACTATTCACGTCGCTAGCGAATTAATTCTAAATTAACTTGTTCGCCCGAATTAAAATCTAATTTTAATTCCGCATCGAAATAAATTTCGTATAATATATCGAATATATTATTTTATCGATTAATTCCAAATTAATCGTTCTCTCTCTTTAAATAATATTTTATCCCAGATAAAATATCTCCGTAATTAATCCTAGATTAATTTTCACTCTCTTATAATTAATCCCAGATTAACAAAGTGCGAGTCATACGTCATCGGTGAATCTTCGGGAAGCGACCCATGAGATCCCCGGATATGTTGGCAGTAAATCCGATCGTCGGACTATCCGAACACGTACGTACCTAGTACTACATTTTTACCGATTTACATGACATGGTTGGCTTCTAGCAAAGCACCGTGCCTACCCAATTCTCCAGAAATATTCTTAAAGGAATATGTAATCTTTATCAGGCGTAGTATACGTAGTATTGCGTATTACGATCCAGTATCGGATGTCACGTGCTAGGCCTAGGGCTGGAATTGTGTCTGCCCCATACGAAGCACATATCGGATCTATGGTAACTAGTCTCTATAATCGGATAATCATGACCTAGTCATATTATCCCGATGACTGCAGTACACAAGAGTACCAGTTCCGTATCCTACGTGATCATTATCTCCATTATGACTGAAGTGATACTTCCATCTTGACATCACACCCAATACACTACGATTCTCAATATACCCAGAAGAGGCGTACACAGAACCTGTTAAAGCACTGGACGACCAAAACCAAAGTATATTGATTGTCGCAAGTATTGGCGGTGCAAGTCTCAGGTTAAGACCAAATACACCTACCCTGATTCGGACTTCCATAGACACATAGTATTACTACCAATGGAATTCCGAGGGGTCTATCCAGAGAGAAGCTGTTTCCGTACCATCGGTAAACACAACCTCCTATTACACTTACATGAGTATCCTATACCCAAATATATGAGAACTATACCGTTATGCTCCGACAACGCGCACAAGTGTAATACTAGTCTATTCCGTATTATCGATGTCCAATCTCGATAATACTACGACTAGGGATATTTAATGATTAAACCTTCGTGGATTGATACTGTCTCATATCATCTCAATCCGGAACTAATCATAAGGACCTTTTATCATTTATATATCTTGGTAATCTAATTAAAAAATGATAAAAGAGTAATTTCCTTTGTCACATAGTTAATTTGTACAACAACACTATGATCTGTACAAATAGTGATGTTATGGGTCATAATTGTCCAACATGTTTCATATTAGAAATATTGCATATTTATTGGTAAAAGTTACAAGTCTAATGGTATAAGGTGCATATTCAATGGTCATAGTTACATGTGCGATTTTCAAGGCAGATGCAATTGCATGTTATTGCTAAAATTGCAAGTCCAATGGTTTCATGTTGCATGTTCATTGTTAAAGGTTTCATATTAGAAATATTGCATATTTATTGGTGACAGTTGCAAGTCTAATGGTCGAAGTTGCATATTCAATTGTCATAGTTACTTGTGCGATTTTCGAGACAGATGCAATTGCATGTTATTGCTAAAATTTCAAGTCCAATGGTTTCATGTTGCATGTTCATTGTTAATGGTTCATATTAGAATATTGCATATTTATTGGTAAAAGTTGCAAGTCTAATGGTAGAAGTTGCATATTCAATGGCCATAGTTATATGTGCAGTTTTCGAGGCAGATGCAATTGCATGTTATTGCTAAAATTGCAAGTCCAATGGTTTCATGTTGCATGTTCATTGTTAAAGGTTTCATATTAGAAATATTGCATATTTATTGGTAAAAGTTACAAGTCTAATGGTAGAAGTTGTATATTCAATGATCATAGTTACATGTGCAATTTTCGAGGCAGATGCAATTGCATGTTATTGCTAAAATTGCAAGTCCAACGATTTGATGTTGCATGTTCATTGTTAAAGGTTTCATATTAGAAATATTGCATATTTATTGGTAAAAGTTGCAAGTCTAATGGTAGAAGTTGCATATTCAATGGCTTTAGTTACATGTGCGGTTTTTGAGGCAGATGCAATTGCATGTTATTTTCTAAAATTGCAATTCCAATGGTTTCATGTTTCATGTTCATTGTTAAAGGTTTCATATTAGAATTATTGCATATTTATTGGTAAAAGTTACAAGTCTAATGGTATAAGGTGCATATTCAATGGTCATAGTTACATGTGCGATTTTCAAGGCAGATGCAATTGCATGTTATTGCTAAAATTGCAAGTCCAATGGTTTCATGTTGCATGTTCATTGTTAAAGGTTTCATATTAGAAATATTGCATATTTATTGGTGACAGTTGCAAGTCTAATGGTCGAAGTTGCATATTCAATTGTCATAGTTACTTGTGCGATTTTCGAGACAGATGCAATTGCATGTTATTGCTAAAATTTCAAGTCCAATGGTTTCATGTTGCATGTTCATTGTTAATGGTTTCATATTAGAATATTGCATATTTATTGGTAAAAGTTGCAAGTCTAATGGTAGAAGTTGCATATTCAATGGCCATAGTTATATGTGCAGTTTTCGAGGCAGATGCAATTGCATGTTATTGCTAAAATTGCAAGTCCAATGGTTTCATGTTGCATGTTCATTGTTAAAGGTTTCATATTAGAAATATTGCATATTTATTGGTAAAAGTTACAAGTCTAATGGTAGAAGTTGTATATTCAATGATCATAGTTACATGTGCAATTTTCGAGGCAGATGCAATTGCATGTTATTGCTAAAATTGCAAGTCCAACGATTTGATGTTGCATGTTCATTGTTAAAGGTTTCATATTAGAAATATTGCATATTTATTGGTAAAAGTTACAAGTCTAATGGTAGAAGTTGCATATTCAATGGCTTTAGTTACATGTGCGGTTTTTGAGGCAGATGCAATTGCATGTTATTTTCTAAAATTGCAATTCCAATGGTTTCATGTTTCATGTTCATTGTTAAAGGTTTCATATTAGAACTATTGCATATTTATTGGTAAAAGTTACAAGTCTAATGGTATAAGGTGCATATTCAATGGTCATAGTTACATGTGCGATTTTCAAGGCAGATGCAATTGCATGTTATTGCTAAAATTGCAAGTCCAATGGTTTCATGTTGCATGTTCATTGTTAAAGGTTTCATATTAGAATATTGCATATTTATTGGTGAAAATTGCAAGTCTAATGGTAGAAGTTGCATATTCAATGGCCATAGTTACATGTGCGATTTTCGTGGCAGATGCAATTGCATGTTATTGCTAAAATTGCAAGTCCAATGGTTTCATGTTGCTTGTTCAATGTTAAAAGTTTCATATTAGAAATATTTTATATTTATTGGTAAAATTTGCAAGTCTAATGGTATAAGTTTGATGAGCGGAAAATATATCAATATTTACCGCCCATTTTACTTAATATTTTGTTTAGTTTCTCGGGTTTGATGAACGTTTTGATGTGTTTTAGTTTATTTTGCAGATAAAATAATATTGGGACACAATGAAATCATTTAGGATGAAATGTGGGTCAAATAAGGGATTCAAATATTTATTGGACTTGACATATTTATTTTGGAGATTGAAAACTTGAAAGGGCGTTTTAACGAAGTGCAGTTTTGGAAATTTCAATTTTGCGCATCTGTCGTATTTTGGGCATAACGTTTTACTCCAATATCAGATTGAGCTGATTCAAGTTTCAGATTAAAGAAGACTCAAAGATCTACAACTTTGAAAGACGGAATAATTTCGAATTCTTAAGATTTTATCCCCGAAATTGAAGAACCATCCATAAGTTTGTTGTGTGTAATTATTAAAGTCATTTTCAATTGTTTTCAAAGAAAAAAATAAAAAAATAAAAAAATAATAAAAATTATCAAATCACCACCAAGCAATTAGTGGAGCAATTAGTGGAGTAATTAATAATAGATTTGGTGGATGATTTGATGGAGGCAAAATTTTTCCTATAAATACCAAGCCATTTCATTTGTAAATTCATACTTTCTTCTAAGGAATTCCTTAAGAATACTAAGAAGATTGTATCTTGTTTGTTTATTTACAGCTTTCAGTAATTAATTTCCGCTTTCGCACTTTCTTTTCTTTACTTTTCAGTTTTTACTTTCCGTAATTTACTTTTACGCACAGTACTTTTCTTTCTTTAATTTTCAGTTTTTACTTTTCAGTAATGATAAGGTAAATCCCCTTTGCTGGGGTAAAAGGTAAAACTTTTATTACTAATATTTAGATTAATCTCTCTTAATTATAATATATAAACTAGTTAAAATCTGACTTAACGAGGATACCGCCATATTGGTCGGTTGGTAATTATTTAAATTGGTTTTAACCTGACTAAACTGGATACCGCCTGATTGGTCGGTTGGTAATTAATTATTAATTTGACTTAATCTGGATACCGCCTATATGGCTGGTTGGTAATTATCATGCAAAGTTAATATATTATATTAAGAGAGATATCTAAAATAGAAGTAATAAAAATGGATCCTTTTACCTCAGCATTTTCTTTTATTGTACTTTTACTTTATTTACTTTTCAGCAATTTACTTTCAGCAATTTACTTTCAGCATTTACTTTTTAGTAATTTACTTTCAGCATTTACTTTTCAACATTTAATTTTCAGTATTTAATTTCAACATTTACTTTCCGTCATTTACTTTCAGCAATTTACTTTCAGCATTTTACTTTATGTCTTTTATTTTATTTAAGTTTTTCATAGCCCTAGTTATGTGTCGTAACTAAGTTAGTTATCTGGGGTTGTGATGAATTCTAATATCACCGGTTTATAAGGGGTTATTTTATAGTTTGGGTAATTTAAAGGTTTAAGTCTTAAGCTTAATGCGTCTTGTTAATTGGCCACTAATAAGATTGATATGGTAAATCTAAAATAAACTTGACAAAGGAATTTTAGGTTTCAGCCTTAGACTTAATAGCCCACGATCTTCCTTGAGGATAGATAATTCTTTAATAGATTTCCTTACAGAATAGACAAATACCTGTCGGGCGGGGTAGCCATAATTGGAACTTAAACTTAATGAATCCAGATAATTTGGTTGACATAGACATATGGTTCAATTGGGTTAAACTGAGTATTTACGCCGGTCAAGTTTTTGGAAATAAAAGTGGATCCTCGTTAAGTCAGGTTTTAACTAGTTTATATATTATAATTAATGGAGATTAATCTAAATATTAGTAATAAAAATTTTACCTTTTACCCCAGCAAATGAGAGTTACCTCCTCATTACTGAAAAGTAAAAACTGAAAATTAAAGAAAGAAAAGTATTGTGCGTAAAAGTAAATTGCGGAAAGTAAAAACTGAAAAGTAAAGAAAAGAAAGTGCGAAAGCGGAAATTAATTACTGAAAGCTGTAAATAAACAAACAAGATACAATCTTCTTAGTATTCTTAAGGAATTCCTTAGAAGAAAGTATGAATTTACAAATGAAATGACTTGGTATTTATAGGCAAAATTTTGCTTCCATCAAATCATCCACCAAATCCATTATTAATTGCTCCACTAATTGTTCCACTAATTGCTCCACCAAATCCATTACTAATTGCTCCACTAATTTCTTATCATGTTTGGTGGTGATTTGATAATTTTTATTATTTATTTATTAATTTATTTTTTTGCTTTGAAAATGATTGAAAATGGCTTTAATAATTACACACAACACACTTCTGGATGGTTCATCAATTTCGGGCATGAAATCTTCAGAATTCGAAATTATTTTGTCTTTCAAAGTTGTATATATTTGAGTCTTATTTAATTTGGAACTCGAATCAGCTCAATCCGATATCGGAGTAAAAAGTTATGCCCAAAATAAGACAGATGCGCAAAAATGGAATTTCCAAAACTGCACTTCGTTAAAACGCACTTTCAAGTTTCCAATCTCCAAAATTAATATGTCAAGTCCAATTTTTGCCCTTATTTGACCCACATTTCGTCCTAAATGATTTCATTGTGTCCCAATATTATTTTATCTACAAAATAAACTAAAACACATCAAAACGTTCATCAAACCCGAGAAACTAAACAAAATATTAAGTAAAAGGGGCGGTAAATATTGATATATTTTCCGCTCATCATACCCCCAAACCTAACATTTTGCTAGTCCTCGAGCAAAAAAAAATAAAATAAAATACAAGAAACAATTAAAATTAAACTAAGCCACTTTCGTAGGGATCACAATTGCATTTAGCATATGCAACAAGCCTTTAAACCCCTATGTGTCCCTAGTGGACGAGTTATAGTCTCGTGAGGGCTTACATCAACAATACCAACAAACGTTTTACAAAAAAGTAAAAAGATAATAAAACTAATGCAAACAAAAGAAAAAAAACAAGAGAAAATATAATAAAGAAGTTAGTGACTAATCAGGTAAAACTTCTACTCCAAGTTACTATTTGTTTTCTTTCTTTCTAAATTACTGAATAAGTAAAGTCTCCGATTATTTTTACCATTCTCCATATGCACAACCGAAAAAATATTAATTAACTCATTTTTGCCCACAACAGTCACAAGTGCAGTTGATAAGAGAGTAATATTTTTGTCCTAAAGTTTTATCAGAATTCACACCTTTTTGCAGCATGGAATAATTTTTCTGATTTTTCTTTTTGATTTTTGATTTTTTTTTTATTTATATACAATATCTTCCATCTATGTAGCGAGTGTTGGGTCGGTGGCTCCCAAACCAGTTGGCTTTAGGGCACCAGATGTTAAGACACCTATACGGACTTAATTACTCAGACTTCAGATATATATATTTTTGCATCATCTTGATCCATCTAGCGAGCTTTGGGCCAGTGACTCCCAAACTAGTTGGCTTTAGGGCACTAGGTGTTAAAACACCCTTACAGACTTAATAACTCGGATCTCAGACGTTTTTTTTACTCCATCACTTTTTAAGATGCTTCCTCCAATTAAACTAGAGCACTGTATATTACAAACTTTTCAATTATAGCTCATGTCTGTATATTACTATTCATGTTGATAATATCTGCCAACTGAGCATATGAAGATCTATTTTAGTCAGTATTATGGAGAATTCACAAATTAAATAATTTAAAATGAAATAAACAAAAATTAACTTGTTCCGAAATAGGTTTGAGATACGTCTCAGGAGTGGAAATTCCTTACTCAGCTATCTCTTACCAATATCACATTTTTAGTCCAAATAAAAACAAAAACGCAAAATATTTTTGTAATTTTTGAAAATTTTTCAATTTTTTTGTATTTTTTCAAAAAATTTTGGCCTAAAAATAAAAACAACACACAACTAAAAATAAGATACTAATCAACTAATTTCCTTCCCCAAACCTACATGAGACATTGTCCTAATGTCTTAAACAGTAGAAGAAGAGTTTAGAAGATAGTACCTGGTTAACTGAAACTCTACACGAAAAGTTAAAGGTTAAGATCCAGATTAATCCGACGCCTCTTACCATGATCGTCCTCAGACCAATTTATCTTTGAAAGGATAAGGTCAATTTTTGGTTCATAGGCTAAGATTTGGTCAAGTAGATCCGGAGCAGTTCTGGCAGTAAAGAGGAGTTCTTTCATAGGTTTTGACACGAACCCATTTCTCCGAGCATCATCAAGAAACACAAAAAGAAAATCATAAAATCCTTCAATGTTGTACAGTCCAAGCGGTTTCTGGTGTATGTTCAAGTTCGCCCAAGATAGCACTTTAAAAATTCCTCCAATGTGCCCAAGCCACCTGGCAAAGCAATAAAAGCATAAGCACGATTAATCATTTCCACTAGTCGCTCGGACATACCTGGCACAATAAGTGCCTCTCCGTTTGATGGTCCAATAAGATTTGCCTCCGCCAAGGGTTTTGGAATGATTCCCAAAACTTGATTGCCTCCCTTCTTTACAGCTTTTGAAATGATCCACATAAGTCCAAGATTGCCTCCGCCATATACTAAGTGCATATTCCTTATAGCTAAGACTCGACCCAATTCCTGTGCTGCTTCTACGTATTGTGGCTTAACACCAACACTAGTATCGTAAAACACACAGATGTTTTCAACTCGTATTCTTGAAGTGGCTTCCATGTTTTACTCTGGATGTCTTCAAAAGTGCAATGATGAGTTGAATTTATAACACCTTAAAATGGTGAGTAAAATAATAGCACTAGTACCTGTAAAATGACAATTATTAGTTAACAGTAAAATAAATTGTGATAGTAAAAAAGGTCTGGATCATGTCGGAGAAAATAAAAGGAAACAACAAAACAAATTACAATTATTAGGAAAGACAAAGAGATATAATATGCACAAGAAAAGTAGCGGCTTGATTGACGTCTATGCGTCAAAGACAAGCTTCCCATCCAATTTTCTTATAAATTGGCAAACATGATCTTTTTGAGTCAGATTCCCGAGACTTAACTGTTGTCTTTCTTTTTGGAATTGTGTATGTAATTTACGAATGGCAATATAAACATATCCACTGGGATGCGTCTCAAGAGTTGAAGATATATCATCTACAGACTCCTTACTCAAGCCATCCCTAATGAATTTAATTTTATCTTCGTGATTATCAGACATCATTCCTAAAGAACGACAACAAGTATTACAATTCCAGCATGCACATTTGTAACAAACACCCATTTGCTTAGCTCTACGTTTCTTTGCATAGCTCAGAATACTCACCTGCTAATCGGACCCGTGCTTCAATTACCCAACGAATATCATTAGGAACACCATGGATCATTAGTAATCTCATCCGTTCCAAGCGAGCTTTGTAGACTTTCATCAGAGAGTTTTGAGGGAGAGAATGAAATTGTTTGTGAATATTTGCGAGAACTTCTTCCATCCTGAAATGTCTTAATCTACAAAAACTAAACTCACAAAATTAAATCACACCAAATCACAATATATACATAAATTACATGAGTTGCCTCCATGCGAGCGCTAAGTTTAACGTCGACAGCTAGACGTGACTTCTCGAACGTTAGGCTGGATTTGAAAGTGTGACACTTTCTTTTCGTCGCTCAAATGATTCTCCCCAGTAGTGCTTGGCTGATGAGTGGTAATTATATCACTATTTCCCACTCATTTAACCTAATATTTTATATAGTTTCTCGAGTTTTGTGAACGTTTTGATGTGTTTTATTGTTATTTTACAGATAAATAAAGTTTGGGAAGCATTGGAAGCAATTTGGAGCCAAAACAGTGAAAAATGACGAAAAATGGTATTTTGGTAATTTGGCCGCGTTGCGACGCGCTATCCACCGGCGTCGCGACGCCTAACGTGCACCGGTCATGCTAACGTGCGTCATGGACATGTGTCAGAATCTGAGAAATTGGACTTGCTAACGTGCGCCAGATCTTGCTAACGTGCGCCCTGCCACGTGTCATCATCACAGAAGATCAGCTAAAAATATGCCATTGCCACGTGTCACAATCCTATTGGACCAAACATAGCGCGTTCCACGTGTCGCCTTCTCATTGGACCGAATATTTGGCGAATCACATGCTACCACGTGTCAAGCTCTTATTGGACCGATCTTTAACGCGTGCCACGTGTCATATTCTCATTGGACCGAAACATCCACCAATCACCGTGTGCCATATGTCGCATTCCCATTGCACCACTCTCACCGCGTGCCATGTGTTATCATTTGATTGAGCTGACAATGCGCGTGATCAAAAGCCGTGTAGACCAAATCCGTGTCTTGACGTCGCGACGCCAAGACCTTTAGCCTCGCGACGCCAGATCCAGAAAATGCCTATAAATTGAGCTCTTCAACACTTCATTTGGTGTGCTTTCCTTGGGATTTTTTTCCCTGATTTCATAGAAAGCATCTAGTTTTTGTAATATTAAAATTATGTATTTTTATTTTTAGTTTTTATTACAACATTTTATTTATTTACTTTATGTTTTGTAGTTAAATTCCGCTGGGGTAAAAGGTGAAACCTTTAATATAATTATCTAGGTAAATCTCACTTAATTATAATATTTAAATTATAATTTAACCGGATTAATTAATGGTAGACTTTATTACCACCTATATGGTCGTTCTAAATATAAATTACTTTACCGCCTATATGGCTGGTGTAGTTGGACTAAATGGATTACCGCCTATATGGCTGGTTTTAAATGTTTAACATTATAATTCATGAGAAAGCAGAACATAAAATAATTTAATATTATATTAAGTGAGATTCCTAGATAAGAAATATTAAATGTGGATCCTCTAACCTCAGCATTTTATTTTATTCTAGGGAAATGATGAAACACAATATCCACACTTAATAATTGATTTTCTTTTTATGGGTAATTCTTTAGTTGTTTATTGAGTCTTAAGCTTAATGCTTCTTGTTAATTGGACATTAATAAGATTGATTGGTAAACTTAAAATGAACTAGACATAAGGATTTTAGGTTTCATCCTTAGATTCAATAGCCCACGATCTTCCTTGAGGATAGATAACCCTTTAATAGATTTCCTTACAGGATAGACATATACCTGTCGGGCAGGGGTAGCCATAATTGGAACTTAATCTTAATGAATCCAGGTAATTTGGTTGACATAGACATATGGTTCAATTGGGTTATACTGGATATTTGCGTCTGACCATCGACAAAGGCTTTGCATATTTTCGTGTTCCATGTTAGCAAACTAATTTATTACACATATATAATAGAATCAATTCATCTTTATAAAATATTGTGTGGAGTCACAACCCTAGATCTTTGAGTCTTTTGTTATTTTCCTTAGTATTTCTTTTGTGTCTTTAAGTATTTTATTTAACAAAATCCACATTCAACCAACCAAAAGCAATCAATTCCCTTCTCCATATAATTAGATACTTGTAAATAAATAATATCAATAATTAATAACAACAGTAGGAATTAAGTCCTCGTGGGATCGATATTTTATACTACTTGAACGATATATGCGCTTGCGTTATACATGTGTGTTTACGCCGGTCATTGACACGCTTGTTTTTAACCTTGAATGTTGGAACAATTGCCCAGCTATGCCAAATTCATGAAAGATATTTTTTCACGAAAGCAGAGATTGAGAGATTATGAGACAGTAGCATTATCAGAAGAATGCAGTGCCATCATTCAAAGAAAACTTCCTCCAAAGTTGAAAGATCCTGGCAGTTTCACTGTTCCTTGCACCATAGGAGAACATGACTTCGATAAGGCTCTGTGTGATCTAGGTGCGAGTGTTAACTTGATGCCTTTTTCTATTTTCAGGAAATTGCAGATTGGAGAAACAATGCCAACTTCAGTCTCTCTACAACTTGCTGATAAAACGCTCGTATTTCCAAGAGGCGTAGTTGAGGATGTGCTGGTCAAGGTTGACAAATTCATTTTCCCAGTAGATTTAATTATCCTTGATATGGAGGAAGACACAGACGTGTCAATCATCCTCAGGAGACCATTCTTGGCTACAGGTCGAACCATTATTGATGTACAAAAAGGAGAACTAACCATGAGGGTACAAGACCAAGAAGTAACATTCAATGTTTTTAAAGCCATGAATTTCCCGAATGACGAGAAGGAGGAATGTTTCAGACTTGATGTGATAAATAGTACCATCCTGACCTCCAATGCAATGCAAAGTTCTGCTGACAAACTTAAAGCATGTCAATTGCCTGTGGAGCCTGAAGATAAAGCGCACTGCGTACTGAAGAAGCCTATTCTTGCACTACAAGTAACAGAAGAGAAAAAGTTCCACCAGCTCAATGAATTGGAGGAATTTCACAATCATCCTTTTGAGGATGCCAAATTGTACAAAGAAAATGAAAGGAAAAGACATGATGAGAAGTTAGTGCGCATACAACTGGAACCAGGGCAGAAGGTACTGTTAAATAAATCAAGGGTGAAATTCTTCCCATGGAAGCCAAAATCACGGTGGTCAGGTCCATTTGTGATCACCAAAGTTTTACCAGATAGAGCCGTTGAGATACATGATCCTGACTCCAACAAAACATTCAAAGTTAAAAACAAGCGTGTCAAGCACTACTGTGGAGAATCATTTGAGCGACAAAAAGAAAGTATCACAGTTTCAGATCCAGCCTAACGTTAGAGAAGTCACGTCTAGCTGTCGACGTTAAACTTAGCACTCGTAGGGAGGCAACCCATGCAATTTGTGTATATATTGTGATTTGGTGTGATTTAATTTTGTGTGTTTAGTTTTTGCAGATTAAGACATTTCAGGATGGAAGAAGTTCTCGCAAATCTTCACAAGCAATTTCCTTCTCTCACATAAAACTCTCTGATGAAAGTCTACAAAGCTCGCTTGGAATGGATGAGATTACTAACGATCCATGGTGTTCCTAATGATATTCGTTGGGTAATTGAAGCACGGGTCCGATTAGCAGGTGAGTATTCTGATTCCTGTAATTCTTATTTGCCCGGATTTGGAAGAAGCACCTATGCAAAGAAACGTAGAGCTAAGAAAATGGGTGTTTGTTACAAATGTGAACGCTGGAATTGCAATACTCGTTGTCATTCTTTAGGAATGGTGTCTGATAATCACGAAGATAAAATTAAATTCATTAGGGATGGCTTGAGTAAGGAGTCTGTAGATGATATATCTTCAACTCTTGAGACGCATCCCAGTGGATATGTTCATATAGCCATTCGCAAATTACATACACAATTCCAAAAGGAAAGACAACTGTTAAGTCTCGGGAATCTGACTCAAAAAGACCCTGTTTGCCAATTTATAAGAAAATTGGATGGGAAGCTTGTCCCTGACGCATAGACGTCAATCAAGCCGCTACTTTTCTTGTACATATTATATCTCTTTGTCTTTTCCTAATAATTGTGATTTATTTTGTTGTTTTCTTTTATTTTCTCCGACAGGATCCATACCTTTTTGACTATCACGATTTATTTTACTGTTAACTAATAATTGTCATTTGGCAGGTACTAGTGCTATTATTTTACTCACCCTTTTCAGGTGTTATAAATTCAACTCATTATTGCACTTTTGAAGACATCCATAGTAAAACATGGAAGCCACTTCAAGAAGACGAGTTGAAAACATCTGTGTGCTTTGCGGTACTAGTATTGGTGTTAAGCCATAATACGTAGAAGCAGCACAGGAATTGGGTCGAGTCTTAACTGCAAGGAATATGCACTTAGTATATGGCGGAGGCAATCTTGGACTTATGAGGATCATTTCAAAAGCTGTACAGAAAGGAGGCAGTCAAGTTTTGGGAATCATTCCAAAACCCTTGGCGGAGGCAAATCTTATTGGACCATCAAACGGAGAGGCACTTATTGTGCCAGGTATGTCCGAGCGACTAGTGGAAATGATTAATCGTGCTGATGCATTTATTGCTTTGCCAGGTGGCTTGGGTATATTGGAGGAAATTTTTACAGTGTTATCTTGGGCGAACCTTATTATACACCAGAAACTGCTTGGACTGTACAACGTTGAAGGATTTTATGATTTTCTTTGTGTGTTTCTTGATGATGCCCGGAGAAATGAGTTTGTGTCAAAACCTTTAAAAGAACTCATCTTCACTGCCAGAACTGCTCCGGATCTAATTGACCAAATCTTAGCCAATGAACCACAAATTAACCCTATCATTTCAAAGATAAATTGGTCCGAGGACGATCGTGGTAAGAGGCGTCGGATTAATCTGGATCTTAACCTTTAACTTTTTGTGTAGCATTTCAGTTAACCAGGTACTATCTTCTAAACTCTTCTTCTACTGTTTAAGATATTGGGGACAATGTTTCATTTAGGTTTGGGGGAGGAAATTAGTTGATCAGTATCTTATTTTTAGTTATGTGTTGTTTTTATTTTTAGTCCAAATTTTTTCGAAAAATACAAAAAAAATTGAAATTTTTCAAAAATTACAAAAATATTTTGGTCGGTTGGTAATTAATTATTAATTTGACTTAATCTGGATACCGCCTATATGGTTGGTTGGTAATTATCATGCAAAGTTAATATATTATATTAAGAGAGATATCTAAAATAGAAGTAATAAAAGTGGATCCTTTTACCTCAGCATTTTCATTTATTGTACTTTTACTTTATTTACTTTTCAGTAATTTACTTTCAGCATTTACTTTTCAGCAATTTACTTTCAGCAATTTACTTTCAGCATTTACTTTTCAGTAATTTACTTTCAGCATTTACTTTTTAGCATTTAATTTTCAGTATTTAATTTCAACATTTACTTTCCGTCATTTACTTTTCATCATTTTACTTTATGTCTTTTATTTTATTTAAGTTTTTCATAGCCCTAGTTATGTGTCGTAACTAAGTTAGTTATCTGGGGTTGTGATGAATTCTAATATCACCGGTTTATAAGGGGTTATTTTATAGTTTGGGTAATTTAAGGGTTTACTTATTAAGTCTTAAGCTTAATGCGTATTGTTAATTGGCCACTAATAAGATTGATCTGGTAAATCTAAAATAAACTTGACAAAGGAATTTTAGGTTTCAGCCTTAGACTTAATAGCCCATGATCTTCCTTGAGGATAGATAACCCTTTAATAGATTTCCTTACAGGATAGACATATACCTGTTGATGAGTGGTAAATCTATCACTATTTCCCACTCATTTAACCTAATATTTTGTATAGTTTCTTGAGTTTTCTGAATATTTTGATGTGTTTTGTATTATTTTGTAAATAAATAAAGTTTCAGGACATTCTAGAGGTGATTTGGACCAAAACAGTGAAAATTGGAAAAAAGGGAATTTTCGTAATTTTGTGCGCGTCGCGACGCCCAAACCCTTGGCGTCGCGACGCCTAACGTGCGCCTGGTCCACGTGTCAGAATCTGAAAAGTTGACTTTGCTAACGTGCGCCGTGCCACGTGTCACCATCATAGAAGATCTGCTAACATGCGCCTACCCCGTGTCATCATCCTAAGATGCCGACAATCATCATCTACGCTAAAATGCACCTGCCACGTGTCAAAATCTTAACGGATCACGCTTATAAGCACCTGGACATGTGTCGCCATCACATGTTGCCGACATCAAAAAGTCAACTACCGACATAACAGTGCCACATGTCACGATCTCGCGAAGCCAAGCAACACATGTCGAAGATCAACGCGCGTCGCGACGCTGGCTTGGCATCGCTACGCTGGAGGCCTACCGGGGTCTATAAATTGAGCTCGAGATTTCAGTTTTAGTTGTACCATTCTCTCTCATTTCTTTGAGGTAAATATGTAGTTTCTCTCTCTACTTTCTTTTAATTTAAGTTTTGTAATAAATTTTAATTACGTTTTGTAATAGTAGTAATTTACTTTCTTTATTTTTTTACAGTTTTTACTATTACCATAGAGAAGTAACTTCCCATTGCTAGGTGAAAGGTAATTCTTTTACAATTGCTATTTAGAGTAATCTCCCTTTAATATAATATATAAACTATTTAAAATTTGACTTAAAAATGATGACTACGCCAGATTGGCCGGTTGGTAATTCATTATCTTGGGTTTAACCTGACTAATCAAGGATACCGCCAGATTGGTCGGTTGGTAATTAAATTTTAGTTCCGCCTATATGGCAGGTTAATTTTGTGTTCCGCCTTTATGGATGGTTTATTTTGGTTCCGCCTTTATGGCTGGTTTATGGACAAATATTACCGCCTTAATGGCTGGTTGAACTTAATTTGATTTAATCAGGTTACCGCATATCTATGGCTGGTTGGGAAAATTATCACAAGTCTATATATTATATTATGGGAGATATCTAAATAGTAATTAGTAGAAGTTAATTCCTTTTACCTTAGCATTTTATTTTATTGCATTTATCTTTCCGCATTTACTTTTTAGTAATTTTACTTTATGTCTTTTAAGTTTTTACCAGCCCTAGCTATATGTTGTAAACTATTAGATATCTAGGGTTGTGATGAAATCTAATATCACCGGTTTATAAGGGGTTAGATTATAGTTTGGGTAATATAAAGATTTATTTATTGAGTCTTAACTTAATGCTTTTTATTAATTGGCCACTAATAAAATTGACTAGGTAAACTTAAAATGAACTAGACATAGGGATTTTAAGTTTAAGACCTTAGACTCAATAGCCCACGATCTTCCTTGAGGATAGATAACCCTTTAATAGATTTCCTTACAGGATAGAAATATACCTGTCGGGCGGGGGTAGCCAAATTGGAACTTAATCTTAATGAATCTAGGTAATTTGGTTGACATAGACATATGTTTAATTGGATTATACTAGGTATTTGTAATTGACCATCGGAAGAGGCTTTTACATAATTTAGTGTTCCAGGTTAATAAATCAATATATTACCCAACTTTAAGATAACCACTTCATCTTTAAATAATACTGGAAGAAATCACAACCCTATATAGTTTTTAAAATTGAATTTTCTTAAAACCTACTTTTGAACAATTTTATTTACTTGTTTTTAAATTTAGAATCGTCCCCATTTCAAATCAATCAAACAACATGTTAGATACTAGTAATCATTTAACCACATAAAATTAATAGCTTAGGTATTAAGTCCTCGTGGGATCGATACTTTTTATACTACTTGAACGATACGTGCGCTTGCGTTATACGCGTGTGTTTACGCCGGTCAAGTTTTTGGCGCCATTGCCGGGGACTTATTTGTCTTTTACTATTAGTTTAGGGGTTATATACTTTTACTTGTATCTAATTTTCTTTTTACTTATTGTTTTTGTTTTCTTGTGTTTCAGGTTCTCATAAACTTCATGAGACGAACCAGAAGCTTTGAACTACGACCGCTTGACCCAGAGATTGAAAGAACCATCAGACAATTGAGAAGGGAAAGGCGAGAAGGCCAAGAAGCAATTGTTAACATGGAACCTGAACCTTTGCAGGTTGCACCACCAATTCCCATTCGAGACAGAACCATTCCGGTGGTTGATGGCCTCATTTCCTGTATTGTACTTCCTCTCTTACCAGCAAATGCAGGTGACATCAAAACTTGCATTCAGATGGTTCTGCAATCAGTGCAGTTTGGGGGAAAAGCAACTGAAGATCCTAATACCCACATCAGCAACTTTCTGGAAGTTTGCGACACTTTCAATTACAACCGAGAAGCTGAAGAAGCAATGAGACTGCGTGTTTTTCCATACTCCTTGAAGGACAGAGCTAAAGCTTGGCTACATTCACTACCAGCAGGTTCCATCACAACTTGGAACACTTTAGCCACCAAATTTCTTGCAAAATACTTTCCACCAGCCAGAATCGGAAAGCTGAGGAATGACATCACATCATTTGTGCAACAAGAATCAGAAACTCTCTACGAAGCTTGGGAAAGGTACAAAGATTTGCTCCGGAAATGTCCTCATCATGAGATTCCAAAATGGCTTCAAGTCCAAACATTCTATAATGGACTTTCTGGAATAATGAGAACCACAATTGATGCTGCTGTTGGAGGAGCTTTGATGGAAAAAGAAGAAGATCAAGCCTGAGACCTAATCGAAGAAATGGCCAACAACAATTCCTTGTGGTCAACAGAAAGAAGCATGATTCAACGAATTGCTGGAATTTATGAATTTGGAGCCAATTCAGCAGTCAGTGCCAAACTGGATCAAATATGCAAATTCATGGAGACTCTCGGCATGCAAAGTAACATTGGATCCATAAGTTCACCATATGGAGAAGCACCAGAACTAAACCAACTTGAAGAGACGGTGAATTATGTCAACAATTTCAACAGACATGGGAACAATCCATATTCCAACACCTACAACCCGGGGTGGAGGAATCATCCCAATTTCTTATGGAGCAATAATTCAGGGCAAAAGAACTATCCACCACATGGATTCCAGCAACAGAACAAAAGCCAGGAGTTTGAAAAAGAACCAGAAATGAAATAATGGATTGCAGAGATGTTTAAAAAACAACAAGCAGCATATGATGCTATATTTCAAAACCAATCTGCTTCTATCAAAGCACTGGAGAATCAAATCGGACAACTGGCCAATGCTCAGAGTTACAGACCACCAGGAAATCTTCCCAGCAATACGGAACCAAATCCAAGGAACTGAGGGAATGAGCAGTGTCAAGCCATCACCTTGAAAAGTGGTACTGAAATCAACAAAGATGTTGGAATCAAGGCAACCATTGAAGATGTTCCAAAAGAAGCAAAGGAAAAAGAAGCAAAGGAAAAAGAACAGATCACTCCACCTCCACCTTTTCCTCAGCGTCTTCAGAAAAACAAACTGGACAAGCAGTTTGCTCGATTCCTGGAGATTTTCAAAAAGCTGCACATCAACATTCCATTTGCAGAAGCCTTGGAACAAATGCCCAGCTATGTAAAATTCATGAAAGACATTCTTTCACGAAAACGGAGATTGGGAGATTACGAGACAGTAGCATTGACGGAAGAATGCAGCGCCATCATTCAGAGGAAGCTTCCCCCGAAGTTGAAAGATCCTGGCAGTTTCACCATTCCTTGCATCATAGGAGAACATAACTTTGGTAAGGCTTTATGTGATTTAGATGCAAGTGTTAACTTGATGCCTTTTTCTATTTTCAGGAAACTGCAGATTGGAGAAACAATGCCCACTTCAGTCTCTCTATAACTTGCTGATAGAACGCTCGTATTTCCAAGAGGCGTAGTTGAGGATGTGCTGGTCAAGGTTGACAAATTCATTTTCCCAGCAGATTTTATTGTCATTGATATGGAGGAAGACGCAGACGTGCCAATCATCATCAGAAGACCATTCTTGGCTACAGGTCGAACCATTATTGATGTACAAAAAGGAGAATTAACCATGAGGGTACAGGACCAAGAAGTAACATTCAATGTTTTCAAGGCCATGAATTTCCCAGATGATGAAAAGAATGAGGAATATTTCAGACTTGATGTCATACACAGTACTATTCAGAACTCCAATGCAATGCAAAGTTCTACTGACAAACTTAAAACATGTCAATTGTCTGTGGAGCCTGAAGATAAATCATCTTTTGCACAAAAAAAGCCAATTCTTGCACTACAAGCAACAAAAGAGAAAAAGTTCCACCAGCTCAACGAATTGGAGGAATTTCACAATCAGCCTTTTGAGGATGCCAAATTGTACAAAGAAAAGGCAAAGAAAAGACATGATGAGAAGTTAGTGCGCATACAACTGGAACCAGGGCAGAAGGTACTGTTAAACAAATCAAGGGTGAAATTCTTCACATGGAAGCCAAAATTACGGTGGTCAGATCCATTTGTGATCACCAAAGTTTTACCAGATAGAGCCGTTGAGATACATGATCCTGACTCCAACAAAACTGTCAAGGTTAAAAACAAGCGTGTTAAGCACTATTGGGGAGAATCATTTGACCGACAAAAAGAAAGTGTCACACTTTCAGATCCAGCATAACGATCAAAAAGTCAAGTCTAGCTGACGACTTTAAACTTAGCGCTCGCAGGGAGGCAACCCATGCAATTTTTGTATATATTGTAATTTGGTGTGATTTAATTTTATGTGTTTAGTTTTTGCAGATTAAGACATTTCAAGATGGAAGAAGCTCTCGCAAGTCTTCGCAGGCAATTTCCTTCTCTCCCTAAAAAATCTCTAATAAAAGTCTACAAAGATCATTTGGAACGGATAAGGTTACTGATGATCAAAGGTATTCCTACTGACATTCGTTGGATTATTGAAGCACGAGTCCGATTGGCAGGTGAGTCTTCTGACTCTTTTATTTCACATCTGTCTGGTTTAGGAAGGAGCACATATGAGAAAAGCCAAAAGAATGTGTGTTTGTTATAAATGTGCTCGTATGTTTTGTGATACTCGTTGTCATTTTTTAGGAATAATGTCTAATACATGTGAAGATAAAATTAATTTCATTAGGGATGGCTTGAGTAAGGAGTCTTTGGATGACATATCTAAAACCTTTGAGACACATCCCTATGGATTTGTGTATCACGAAATTTGCAGATTACATACACAATTCCAAAAAGAAAGACAGCAGTTAAGTCTTGGGAATCTGACTCAAAAAGACCATGTTTGCCAATTTATAAGAAAATTGGATGGGAAGCTTGTCCCTGACGCATAGACGTTACTCAAGCTGTAAATATTATATCTCTTTGTCTTTTCCTAATAATTGTGATTTGTTTTGTTGTTTTCTTTTATTTTCTCCGACAGGATCCAGACTTTTTTGACTACCACGATTTATTTTACTATTAACTAATAATTATCATTTGGCAGGTACTAGTGCTATTATTTTGCTCACCTTTTTCAGGTATTATAAATTCAACTCATCATTGCACTTTTGAAGACATCCAGAGTAAAACATGAAAGCCACTTCAAGAAGATGATTTGAAAACATCTGTGTGTTTTGCGGTAGTAGTGTTGGTACTAAACCACAATATGTAGAGGCAGCACAGGAATTGGGTCGAATCTTAGCTGCAAGGAATATGCACTTAGTATATGGCGTAGGCAATCTTGGACTAATGAGGATCATTTCAAAGGCCGTACAGGAAGGAGGTAGTCACGTTTTGGGAATCATCCCAAAACCCTTGGCGAAGGCAAATCTTATTGGATCATCAAACAGAGAGGAACTTATTGTGCCAGGTATGTCCGAACGACTAGTGGAAATGATTAACCGTTATGATGCTTTTATTACTTTGCCAGGTGGTTTGGGTACATTGGAGGAAATTTTTATAGTACTATCTTGGGCGAACCTGAACATACACCAGAAACCAATCGGGCTGTTTAACGTTGATGGATTTTATGATTTTCTTGTGTGTTTCTTGATGATGCCCGGAGAAATGGGTTCGTGTCAAAACCTATGAAAGCACTCCTCTTTACAGCCAGAACTGCACCGGATTTAATATACCAACTCTTAGCCTATGAACCACAAGTTTACCCTATCCTTTCAAAGATAAATTGGTCTGAGGACGATCGTGGTAAGAGGCGTCGTGTTAATCTGGATCTTAACCTTTAACTTTTCGTATAGAATTTCAGCTAACCATGTATTATCTTCTAAACTCTTCTTATATTGTTTAAGACATTGGGGACAATGTCTCATTTAGGTTTGGGGGAGGGAATTAGTTGATTAGTATCTTCTTTTTAGTTGTGTGTTGTTTTTATTTTTAATTCAAAATTTTTCGAAAAATAAAAAAAAAATTGAAAATTTTCAAAAATTACAAAAATATTTTGCGTTTTTGTTTTTATTTTGACTAAAAAGGTGAAATTGGTAAGAGATACCTAAGTAAAGAGTTTCCACTCCTGAGACGTATTTCAAACCTATTTTAGAACAAGTTAATTTTTATTTATTTCGTTTTGAATTATTTAATTTGTGAATTCTCCATAAAACTGACTAAAATGGATCTTCATATGCTCAGTTGACAGGTATTATCAACATACATGGAAACATACAGACATGAGCTATAATTGAAAAGTTTGTAATATTCAGTGTTCTAGTTTAATTGGAAGAAGCATCTCAAAAAGCAATGGAGTAAAAAAAAAAGTCTGAGATCCGAGTTATTAAGTCTGCAAGGGTGTTTTAACACCTAGTGCCCTAAAACCAACTGGTTTGGGAGTCACTGGCCCAAAGCTCGCTACATGGATCAAGGATGTTACAAATATATATATATATATGAAGTCTGAGTAATTAAGTCCGTAGGGGTGTCTTAACACCTGGTGCCCTAAAGCCAACTGGTTTGGGAGCTACCGACCCAAAGCTCGCTACATAGATGGAAGATATTGTATATAAATAAAAAATAGGGAAAAAATCAAAGAAAAAATCAAAAAAATGAGAAAAATTATTCCATTGCTGCAAAAAGGTGTGAATTCTGATAAAACTTTAGGACAAAAATATTACTCTCTTATCAACTGCACTTATGATTGTTGTGGGCAAAAATGAGTTGTTTAATATGTTGTTGGCTGTGTATATGGAGAATGGTAAATATAATCGAAGAATTTACTTATTCAGTAATTTAGAAAGGAAAAAAACAACTAGTAACTTGGAGTAGAAGTTTCACCTGATTAGTCACTAACTTCTTTATTCTATTTTCGCTTGTCTTTTTGCTTTTGTGTGCATTAGTTTTACTACCTTTTTTACTTTTGTAAAATGTTTGTGGGTATCATTGTTGTAAACCCTCACGAGACTACAACTCGTCCACTAGGGACACCTAGGGGTTTAAAGGCTTGTTGCATACGCTAAATGCAACCGTGATCCCTACGAAAGTGGCTTAGTTAAATTTATTATGTTATTTTATTTTGTGTTTTGCTCGAGGACTAGCAAAATATTAGGTTTGGGGGTGTGATGAGTGGTAAATCTATCACTATTTCCCACTCATTTAACCTAATATTTTGAATAGTTTCATGAGTTTTGTGAATATTTTGATGTGTTTTGTGTTATTTTGTAGATAAATAAAGTTTCAGGACATTCTGGAGGTGATTTGGACCAAAACAGTGAAAATTGGAAAAAGGGCATTTTCGTAATTTTGTACGCGTTGTGACGCCCAAACCCTTGGCGTCGTGACGCCTAACGTGCGCCGAGTCCTTGCTAACGTGCGCCTGGTCCACGTGTCAGAATCTGAAAAGTTGACTTTGCTAACGTGCGCCGTGCCACGTGTCACCATCACAGAAGATCTGCTAACATGCGTCTGCCACGTGTCATCATCCTAAGATGCCGACAATCATCATCTACGCTAAAATGCACCTGCCACGTGTCAAAATCTCAATGGATCACGCTAACATGCACCTGGACACGTGTCGCCATCACATGTTGCCGACATCAAAAAGTCAACTACCGACATAACAGTGCCACGTGTCACGATCTCGCGAAGCCAAGCAACACGTGTCGAAGATCAACGCGCGTCGCGACGCTGGCTTGGCGTCGCGACGCTGGAGGCCTACCGGGGTCTATAAATTGAGCTCGAGATTTCAGTTTCAGTTGTACCATTCTCTCTCATTTCTTTGAGGTAAATAGAGAGTTTCTCTCTCTAGTTTCTTTTAATTTAAGTTTTGTAATAAATTTTAATTACGTTTTGTAATAATAGTAATTTACTTTCTTTATTTTTTACAGTTTTTACTATTACCATGAGGAGGTAACTTCCCCTTGCTAGGGTGAAAGGTAATTCTTTTACTATTGCTATTTAGAGTAATCTCCCTTTAATATAATATATAAACTATTTAAAATTTGACTTAAAAATGATACCGCCAGATTGGTCGGTTGGTAATTCATTTAATCTGGTTTAAACCTGACTAATCAAGGATACCGCCAGATTGGTCGGTTGGTAATTAAATTTTGGTTCCGCCTATATGGCAGGTTAATTTTGGTTCCACCTTTATGGCTGGTTTATTTTGGTTCCGCCTTTATGGCTGGTTTATGGACAAATATTACCGCCTTAATGGGTGGTTGAACTTAATTTGATTTAATCAGGTTACCGTCTATATGGCTGGTTGGGAAAATTATCACAAGTATGTATATTATATTATGGGAGATATCTAAATAGTAATTAGTAGAATTTAATTCCTTTTACCTTAGCATTTTATTTTATTACATTTATCTTCCCGCATTTACTTTTTAGTAATTTTACTTTATGTCTTTTAAGTTTTTACCAGCCCTAACTATGTGTTGTAACTAAATTAGATATCTAGGGTTGTGATGAAATCTAATATCACCGGTTTATAAGGGGTTAGATTATAGTTTGTGTAATATAAAGATAAATTTATTGAGTCTTAAACTTAATATTTTTATTAATTGGCCACTAATAAAATTGACTAGGTAAACTTAAAATGAACTAGACATAGGGATTTTAAGTTTAAGACCTTAGACTCAATAGCCCACGATCTTCCTTGAGGATAGATAACCCTTTAATAGATTTCCTTACAGGATAGGAATATACCTGTCGGGCGAGGGTAGCCAAATTGGAACTTAATCTTAATGAATCTAGGTAATTTGGTTGACATAGACATATGGTTCAATTGGATTATACTAGGTATTTGTAATTGACCATCGGAAGAGGTTCTTACATAATTTAGTGTTCCAGGTTAATAAATCAATATATTACCCAACTTTAAGATAACCACTTCATATTTAAATAATATTGGAAGAAATCACAACCCTAGATAGTTTTTAAAATTGAATTTTCTTAAACCTACTTTCGAACAATTTTATTTACTTGTTTTTAAATTTAGAATCGTCACCATTTCAAATCAATCAAACAACCTGTTAGATACTAGTAATCATTTGACCTCATAAAATTAATAGCTTAGGTATTAACTCCTCGTGGGATCGATACTTTTTATACTACTTGAACGATAAGTGCGCTTGCGTTATACGCGTGTGTTTACGCCGGTCACCTGTCGGGCGAGGGTAGCCATAATTGGAACTTAAACTTAATGAATCCAGATAATTTGGTTGACATAGACATATGGTTCAATTGGGTTAAACTGGGTATTTGCGTCTAACCATCGACATAGGCTTTCGCATAATTTAGTATTCCAAGTTAGGAAACCGATTTATTACACAAACATGAAATAACCACTTCATCTTTTTAAAGATATTAGAAAGATTCACAACCCTAGATAGTTTCCTAATATTGAATTTTCTTAAACCTACTTTCGTGTAATTTTATTTACTTGTTTTTAAATTTAGAATCATCACCATTTCAAATCAATCAAACAACCTGTTAGATAATAGTAATCATTTGACCTCATAAAATTAATAGATTAAGTATTAAGTCCTCGTGGGATCGATACTTTTTATACTACTTGAACGATACGTGCACTTGCGTTATACGCGTGTGTGTAAGCACCGGTCAAAGTTGCATATTAAATGGTCATAGTTATATGTGCGATTTTCGAGGCAGATGCAATTGCATGTTATTGCTAAAATTACAAGTCCAATGGTTTCATGTTGCTTGTTCATTGTTAAGGGTTTCATATTAGAAATATTGCATATTTATTGGTGAAAGTTGCAAGTCTAATGGTATAAGGTGCATATTCAATGGTCATAGTTAAATGTGCGATTTTCGAGGCAGATGTAATTGCATGTTATTGCTAAAATTTCAAGTCTGATGCATTATGAAACTAAGAAAGTGCGTGGGCGTTCGTATAGCGTTCGTAAACGCGTTCGAACGGTAAACAGAAGGTTCGCGTTCGTGTAGCGTCCGAGAACGCGTTCGAACGGAACCAGACCTGATGCATTATGAAACTAAGAAAGTACGTGGGCGTTCGTATAGCGTTCGTAAACGCGTTCGAACGGTAAACAGAAGGTTCTCGTTCGTATGGCGTTTGATAACGCGTTCGAACGGAAATGAAACAGAATGCTCACGTTCGTATAGCGTTTGTTAACGCGTTCGAACGGAAATGAAACAGAATGCCTACGTTCGTATGGCGTTCGTGAACGCGTTCGAACATGAGGGAGACCTGATGCATGACAAGGCAAAATACATGCGTGTTCGAGTTGCGTTCGTAAACGCGTTCGAACGGGAACAGACCTGATGCATGAAATGGGACGCAATACATAAACACAAAATAAAAGGGCGCGGCGAAGTACTGCCGTAAAGGTGACCTTTTGGGGCTCTTGATCTCTCAAAGAGAGGACCTTTAGACCAACATACTAAGCCCATGCGCGTCACATCACACATACAAGAATAGAACCAATCATATCAACCAAGTATGCCCGATTGAACACATCTTACATCCAATCTGAACACACATCAACCGGCGCGGCAAAGCATCGTGGTAACGGGTTTTAACCCCTCCCCATAAGGGATCTTTCATTCCACTTACTAAGCCCATGCGCTTGATTGAACCATACATAAAAGATAATAATATCAAACTAAGTATGCCCGATTGAACGTATCTCGCATCCAACCGAACACACATCAACCGGCGCGGCGAAGTAGTGTCACAAAGGTGGCCTTTTCGGCTCTTTGTCTCCCAAATGGAGGACCTTTGGACTAACTCACTAAGCCCATGCGCTTGGTTGAATCATGCATAACTAAACAACATATTGAATTCAGGTAAAGAGAACTAAATAAACAAAAGCAACACAACAAAAGAAAGATGGTGCCGTTTACCCAAGCGGTACGTGGAGTTGTGGCCCGAGTACAGATCATATTACCGTCCATTCGGAATCGGCTATGAAATTTATGTCCGGGTTTCCATCCGATATACCGCGAGAGTTGACACATCTCTCATTCATCCAATACCCACAACATATTACATTTCATAATTCATGCATGTTTATCTACTCAAAGACCACAACATGCATTCCAACATGACAATCATACAAGTAATACTTAATAAATAATGCGGAAAAAGAAAACAAGTGTGAAAGATACCCTCAGGTCTAACCTTTTAAGCCGTCTCTCGGACTCGCGTTCCACGAAGATCGGAAGGGGTACAGCTCCGCAACTTTTCTGGTTCACTGGTTCAGCGTCCTAGCTCACTGCTTTGCTGTTTTGCTTGCGGTTCGAACTCCGTTCTGCTCCTATTCAGCTTCTGTCTTGCTGCTCACTGCACAGGCTACCTGTTTTAACGTTTCCAATAAACTATTCCAAGTTTGTGTGGGTTTTTAGTGCAATTATATGTGATTATTTTTAAGATTATCTATGTATTTTTTATGTTACTGTTTTTGGGATTTTGGGGACTGTTTTGGGAGGATTTTTGCTGCTGCTCTAAGGTGATTTGGGCTACTGTTTTAAGGTGATTTAGGGGGGCTACTTGGGCGTGTTTTAGAGGGGTGCAGGGGCTGGTTTCAGTGGCTTTAGGAAGGCTTGTTATTTTCGGCTATGGAGGGAGGAGAATGAGAGAAATTCTTGTTGTTTCTTGCTTACAATGGGCGTCAATGGGAAGACTTCTTTTTTTGTGTATATCCATGAACTAGAGGAGCCCAAGAGGCTTGGTGAAGGGTGGTTTATATAGAGAAGGGTTAGGGTTGACAAGGGAATGGATTTTGTGCATTTAATTAGGATATGATTTAGTTTTAAACAAGGAAATCAAAGGATTGAGGGGGGGACAAAATATTTTAATTTAGGAAGTTGCAATATTTAAATTGGTGTATATCTTATTGAATTAGGAAGTCAAATATGTGATTGGCTTTAATTGGTTAAGATTGATTTTAATTAGGCAAATCTTATTTTTAGTTTTAGTATATAATATATTTGATTTATTTATATTAGGCATGATTTTATTTTATGTTTTATTTAATTGGTAAATGATTTAAATATTTTATTTAATGTTTAATATTTATTTATTTAATTTGGGATGTGTTTTATGGGCTTTGGGGGGCTAAATGGGCTGAGGTGTGAGGCTAGCAGCAAAACCAGAATTACCGGCTCCGTTCGAACGCCTCCTCGCACGCGGCACGAACGTCCGCAATCTACACGAGGTTCGAACGAAGTAACGAACGCAGCACCAACGAAGACAGTGAACTTGTGGAATGAACTTGATGACATACTTTTCCGAATTTCCCCTTCCGACCTCCGTTTCCCGCAATATCCTTAGCTAAAAAGGTAGTGCCTCCAATTGAGACTCATCATCGGGTTTCACATGCGAAAATGCAATGCCTACAATGAGCATGAAAAGAGATTTTTTAATGTTGATATTTACTTAGAATTAGGTATGGAAATGGTCGGATATATGAACATTTTGGACGAAACCGAAACCAAATACAATATCTCAATCCGAAAAAATTTAATAGTTGGTATCCATATCATAAACCGATCGAATATTCGGATATCCGTAACCGATCGAAATAACCGAAAAATTATTTCATTCAAAAAAGAAATTTCAAAAATTTTGAAAATTAATCAAATTTTTACTTATTTATTTATCTAAATATTAAATTTGGTTATAATTAATAGTATTTCGGATATTCACTAAAGAATGTATTTCAATGGGTTCGGGAAGAGATAGCTTGTGAGGCAGCGTTAATTATGATCAATTGTGACAAGTCCATTGGTTCAAATATCTATACAATTACTAAGTTTCAGCACCTGGGGGTCGGGTCAGAACGGGTCAGGTAAAAAAACTGCGGGGACGGGTCGGGTCAACATAATATACAGTGGAATATAATATATATAGTTTTAATGATACAATTTTGACAAAGTAAGTGTGTAGCTGAAATGACAAAGTGTTTGATTAATTTATAAGTGGTCACAGGTTCCATTCTTAATTCTTACAATCTGGAAATTTATATTTTCACCCCTTATGTTATGCTGGGGCGCACAAGTTATGCTGGAGCGCACAAATATTGAGTGGCTTTTTTCTACAATTTTGCTGGGTTATTAATTTATCTAAAAACACCTCTTATGTTATGCTAGGGCGCATACGTTTTTCATTGCTTTTTGTTTCACTATTTTTGTTCTGCGTTGGTGTGTTTGACAGTTTTATTCCATGTTTTTGTAGTTTGTAATTAGTACAATAAAAGTTTAATGAATAAAACTACAAAATATTAATACATTTCTCAAATTCAATCATTCAAATTCAGTCATTCAGTGAACAAAAGTTCCAACTACAAACTACAAAGTCTAAATAATATTACTTCAACTTACAAAGCAAAACCATGGAGGTTTCTTTAATCTTCATTATCAAACACTCTCTTTATAATCAAAACTCACACACTACACATTCACCCCTCTTACGTATATAGTTGTTACTTGATAGTTGACCGGCGTAAACACACACGTATAACGCAAGCGCACGTATCGTTCAAGTAGTATAAAAATATCGATCCCACGAGGACTTAATTCCTATTGTTGTTATTAATTGTTGAATCTATTTAATTACAAATATCTAATTAAAAGGGAGAATGGAATTGATTGCTTGATTGATTTGGTTGATTGAAGATTTGCTAAATAAATAAATAAAAAGATAAAAGAAAATACTAAGCAAAATAACAGATAAAAAGATATAAGGTTATGATTTCCTTTAATATCATTTAAAAGATGAAGTGATTATTTTATGTTTCTGCAATAAATTAGTTTACTAACCTGGAACACTAAATTATGTAAAAGCCTCTTCCGATGGTCAACTACAAATACCCAGTATAACCCAATTGAACCATATTCCTATGTCAACCACATTACCTGGATTCATTAAGTCTAAGTTCCAATTATGGCTACCCCCGCCCGACAGGTATATTCCTATCCTGTAAGGAAATCTATTAAAGGGTTATCTATCCTCAAGGAAGATCGTGGGCTATTAAGTCTAAGGCTGAAACCTAAAATCCCTATGTCTAGTTCATTTTAGATTTACCATATCAATCTTATTGGTGATCAGACAATAAGAAGCATTAAGCTTAAGACTTAATAAGTAAAACTATAAATTACCCAAACTATAAAATAATCCCTTATAAACTAGTGATATTAAAAGTCATCACAACCCCTAGATAACTAACACATAACTAGGACTAGTAAAGACATAAAAGTAAAAGACATAAGTAAAAAGCTGAAAAATAAGTTACAATAAAATAAAATACTAAGGTAAAAGGAATTACTTTTACTACAACTAATTTAGATATCTCCCATAAAATAATATATAAACTTGTGAGAATATTACCAACCGACCATTCTGGCGGTATCCTGATTAAGTCAAATTAAGTCCAACCAGCCATTAAGGCGGAACCAAAAATAAATTACCAACCGACCAGTCTGGCGGTATCCGTGATTAGTCAGGTTTAAACCAGATTAAAATTAAATTACCAACCGACCAATATAGCGGTATCCCTTATTAAGTCAATATTTTAAATAGTTAATATATTATTTTTAAGGGAGATTAATCTAAATAGTAACAGTAAAAGAATTACCTTTCACCCTAGCTGAAAAAATTACTTCAACATGGTGAATAGTAAAAACTGTAAAAAGTAAAAATTAAATTACTATTATTACAAAAAGTAATTAAAATTATTTACAAAACTAAAAATAAAAAAAAAATAAAAATAAAAATTCTAGAGAGAGAAACTCTCTCAAGAGAGAGAAATTAAGAGAGAGAGAGGTGTGTGTACAAAATTCTGAAATTTCGCGCAGTATTTATAGAAATATTTTTCACTATTCCAGCGTCGCGACGCCAAGGACCGCAGCGTCGCGACGCTGGATTTGTCGACGTGGCACGATGATACGGCGACACGTAGCAAGGCGGCTGACTGTACACGCGACACGTGTCAAGGCGGCTAATTCTCAATTATTGTGATGACGTCATTGATGACGTCATGCTGACGCGGCGACGACGTGGCGATGACGTGGCATGACGTGGCGAGGCGGCTGACTGTTGACTTGTCGGCACAATAGGATTGCGACACGTGTCGACACATGTCATGCTCTGATTGGCTGAGGCTGACGTGGCAAGTTGACTCGGTTGACCTGCTGACGTGGCTGATGATGTGGCACGACACGTGGCAAGGTTGACTTGTTGACCGCTGACATGGCTGATGACGAGGCGACACGTGTCAAGTCTGAGTGTCGGCAGCATATGATGATGACACGTGGCACGGCGCATGTTAGCAGATGGGATGTGATGTTGACACGTGGCACGGCGTATTTTAGCAAAGTCAAAACTTCTCAAATTGTTGACCGTTGACCAGGCGCATGTTAGCAGATTCGGCTCACGCTGGGCGTCGCGACGCGGAAGGTCTGGGCGGCGCGACGCGCAAGAGACGAAAATATCCCTGTTGACGCATTTTTGTCCGGTTTTGCCCCAAATTGCCTCCAGTGCTGTCCAAACTTTATTTATCTGTAAAATAACAATAAAACACATCAAAACGTTCACAAAACTCAAGAAACTATACAAAATGTTAAGTTAAATGAGTGGGAAATAGTGATATAAATACCACTCATCACACCCCCAAACCTAACATTTTGCTAGTCCTCGAGCAAAATACAAAATAAAATAACTTAACAAAATTTAACTAAGTCATTTTCGTAGGGATCACGGATGCATTTAGCATATGCAACAAGCCTTTAAACCCCTAGGTGTCCCTAGTGGACGAGTGTAGTCTCGTGAGGGTTTACAGCAATGATACCCACAAACATTTTACAAAAGTAAAAAGGTATTAAAATTAATGCACACAAAAGCAAAAAGACAAGCGAAAAGAGAATAAAGAAAGTTAGTGACTAATCATGTGAAAATTCTACTCCAAGTTACTAGTTGTTTTGTTTCTTTCTAAATTACTGAATAAGTAAATTCTCCGATTATTTTTACCATTCTTCATATACACAGCAAACAAAATATTAATCAACTCATTTTTGCCCACAACAGTCATAAGTGCAGTTGATAAGAGAGTAATATTTTTGTCCTAAAGTTTTATCAGATTTCACACCTTTTTTGTAGCAATGGAATAATTTTTTTTTTTTTTTTGATTTTTTCTTTTGATTTTTCTCTATTTTTTATTTATATACAATACCTTCCGTCTATGTAGCGAGCTTTGGGTCGGTAGCTCCCAAACCAGTTGGCTTTAGGGCACCAGGTGTTAAGACACCCCTACGAACTTAATTACTCAGACTTCAGATATATATATATATATATATTTTTTGCAGCATCTTTGATCCATGTAACGAGCTTTGGGCCAATGACTCCCAAACCAGTTGGTTTTAGGGCACTAGATATTAAAATACCCTTACAGACTTAATAACTCGGATCTCGGACGTTTTTTTTTTTTTTTTTTTTTTTTTTTTTTTTTACTCCATCACTATTTAGAGATGCTTCCTCCAATTAAACTATAGCACTGAATATTACAAACTTTTCAATTTTAGCTCATGTCCGTATGTTTCCATGTAAGTTCATAATACCTGTCAACTGAACATATGAAGATCCATTTTAGTTAGTGTTAAGGAGAATTCACAAATTAAATAATTCAAAAGGAAATAAACAAAAATTAACTTATTTCGAAATAGGTTTGAGATACGTCTCAGGAGTGGAAATTCCTTACTCGGCTATCTTTTACCAATTTCACCTTTTTAGTCAAATTAAAAACACAAATATTTTTGTAATTTTTGAAAATTTTTCAATTTTTTTTGTATTTTTCGAAAAATTTGGACTAAAAATAAAAAATAACATACTACTAAAAACAAGATATTAAACAAGGTATTAATCAACTAATTCCCTCCCCCAAACCTAAATGAGACATTGTCCCCAATGTCTTAAACAGTAGAAGAAGAGTTAGAAGGTAATACCTGATCAGCTGAAATTTTACAGGAAAAATTACCGATTAAGATTTATGTCCAAATTACGATTCTTACCACGATTGTTATTTGACCATTTTTCATTAAAAATTTTGGCAGAATCACCTCTAAAAACTCAAAATTTCCCCAAAATTCACCCTAAAAAATTATCACCAATCAAATCCCAACTTTGGTATTTTTCAAAAAAATCCGACAGAGTCTCCCCTGAATTTTTGATTAGCCAACACAACCTAAATCTATCAAATGCCACAAACAAACTCCAAATATCAAACTCAATTTCTTCGCCCCCAATTACTACGAATCAAATTCAACCATCCAACACTTCGTAATCCAATCCACAGTCAACCAATTCACAATTCAATTTTTCAATTTACCCAATTACCAAATCAATTTTTTTATCAAATCATTACCGTATTTTCAAATTCTGATTTTGGCAGTGGTGGGTTCTCTCGGCTCTGTTGGTTTTGGCTTGGATTTCTGGTCGTTGGTTGTTGGACGGCAGTGATGGTCACGGCTTCTCTTGGTTCTGGTTTGTGTGTCTCGGCTGTGGTGGGTTCTTCAATCGAAGGCTTGATTCGATCTTTCTTTGGTAGTTCCAAGCTTTCAACTGGTGGTGTTACTTTGAATCGGAATGGTTTGTCAAGGTAATTGATACATTCCAAGATTTCAGCATCTAGTTCGTTGTCAGTCATGTTGGTGATGCAGGCTTCAAGTGTATTTGTGGGATTTAACTCAGTATTCTGAACAATATTATCAATAACATCAATTCTGAAGCATTCTTCTTCTTCCTTTTCATCACTTGGAAATTTCATGGCTTGGAAAACATTAAAGGTCACTTCTTGGTCCTGCACTTTCATTGTTAGTTCTCCTTTTTGTACATCAATCACAGTTTTACCTGTAGCCAAAAATGGTCTCCCAAGAATGATAGGTACTTCTTTGTCTTCTTCCATGTCAAGGATGATGAAGTCTGCTAGAAGGATTAGTTTGTCAACTTTAACCAGCACATTTTCCACGACTCCTCTCGGAAATGCGAGTGTTCGATCAGCAAGTTGCAAAGATACTGAGGTAGGCATTGCTTCTCCAATTTGCAGTTTCCTGTAAATAGAAAAAGGCATTAAATTAACACTGGCACCTAAATCACATAAAGCTTTACCGATGTAATGTTCTCCAATGGTGCAAGGAACTGTGAAACTGCCAGGATCTTTCAACTTCGGAGGAAGTTTCCTCTGAATGATGGCACTGCATTCTTCTGTCAAAGCTACTGTTTCGTAGTCTCCCAATCTCCGTTTTCGTGAAAGAATGTCTTTCATGAATTTGACATAACTGGGCATTTGTTCCAAGGCTTCTGCAAATGGTATGTTAATGTGCAGCTTTTTGAAAATCTCCAAGAAACGAGCAAACTGTTTGTCCATTTTGCTTTTCTGAAGACGCTGAGGAAAAGGTGGTGGTGGAGTGATTTGTTCTGGTTCTTTTTCCTTTGCTTCTTTTTCTTTTTCCTCCATCTGTTTCTCGGCTTCTTTTGGAACTTCTTCTTGAGATATCTGGACTCCAACATCTTTGTTGATCTCAGTACCGCTTTTTAAAGTAATGGCTTGACATTGCTCCTTCCCTCGGTTCCTTGGATTTGGTTCTGTGTTGCTGGGAAGATTACCTGGTGGTCTGTAACTCTGAGCGTTGGCCAGTTGTCCGATTTGATTCTCCAGTGCTTTGATGGAAGCTGATTGGCTCTGAATCATGGCTTCATATCTTTTTAATTGAGCTAGCATCTCTGCCAATACTGGTTCATTTGTCTGCTCCTGGCCTTTATTCTGTTGCTGGAATCCAGGTGGTGGATAGTTCTTTTGCCCTGAATTGTTGCTCCATGAAAAATTAGGATGATTCCTCCACCCTGGGTTGTAGGTGTTGGAATATGGATTGTTCCCCTGTCTGTTGAAATTGTTAACATAATTCACAGTCTCTTCAAATTGGTTTGGTTCTGGTACTCCTCCATATGGTGAACTTGTGGATCCAGTGGTGCTTTGAGTGTTGAGAGTTTCCATAAATTTGCATATCTGATCTAGCTTGGTGTTGACTGCTGTATTAGCTCCAACTTCATATATTCCTGCAATTCTTTGAATCAGATTTCTTTCTGTTGGCCACAATGAGTTGTTGTTGGCCATTTCTTCAATTAGGTCCCAGGCTTGATCTTCTCCTTTTTCCATTAAAGCTCCTCCAGCAGCAGCATCAATTGTGGTTCTCATCAGTCCAGAAAGTCCATTGTAGAAAGTTTGGACTTGAAGCCATTTTGGAATCTCATGGTGAGGACATTTCCGGAGTAAATCTTTGTATCTCTCCCAAGCTTCATACAGAGATTCTGAATCTTGCTGCACAAAGGATGTGATGTCATTTCTCAACTTTGCAGTTCTGGCTGGTGGAAAATATTTTGCAAGGAATTTTGTGGCTAGAGCGTTCCAAGTTGTGATAGAACCTGCTGGTAATGAATGTAGCCATGCTTTTGCTCTGTCTTTCAAGGAATATGGAAAAACCCTCAGTCTCATTGCTTCTTCTGATGCTTGGTTGTAATTGAAAGTGCCGCAAACTTCCAGGAAATTGCTAATGTGAGCATTAGGATCTTCAGTTGCAATTCCTCCAAACTGAACTGTTTGCTGAATCATCTGAATGCAAGTTTTGATGTCACATGCATTTGCTGGTAAAGGAGGAAGAACAATACAGGAAATGAGGCCATCTACCACCGGAATGGTTCTGTCTCGAATGGGAATTGGTGGTGCAACCTCCAAAGGTTCAGGTTCCATGTTGACTAAGGCTTCTTGGCCTTCTCGCCTTTCCCTTCTCAACTGTCTGATGGTTCTTTCAATTTCTGGATCAAGCGGTCGGATTTCAAAGCTTCTGGTTCGTCTCATGAAGTGTTCTGAGAACCTGAAACACAATAAAACAAAAATAATAAGTAAAAAGAAATTAGATACAAGTAACAAATTTAACCTGTAAACTAATAGTAAAAGATAACTAAGTCCCCGGCAACGGCGCCAAAAACTTGACCGGCGTAAACACACACGTATAACGCAAGCGCACGTATCGTTCAAGTAGTATAAAAATATCGATCCCACGAGGACTTAATTCCTACTGTTGTTATTAATTGTTGAATCTATTTAATTACAAATATCTAATTAAAAGGGAGAATGGAATTGATTGCTTGATTGATTTGGTTGATTGAAGATTTGCTAAATAAATAAATAAAAAGATAAAAGAAAATACTAAGCAAAATAACAGATAAAAAGATATAAGGTTGTGATTTCCTTTAATATCATTTAAAAGATGAAGTGATTATTTTATGTTTCTGCAATAAATTAGTTTACTAACCTGGAACACTAAATTATGTAAAAGCCTTTTCCGATGGTCAACTACAAATACCCAGTATAACCCAATTGAACCATATTCCTATGTCAACCACATTACCTGGATTCATTAAGTCTAAGTTCCAATTATGGCTACCCCCGCCCGACAGGTATATTCCTATCCTGTAAGGAAATCTATTAAAGGGTTATCTATCCTCAAGGAAGATCGTGGGCTATTAAGTCTAAGGCTGAAACCTAAAATCCCTATGTCTAGTTCATTTTAGATTTACCATATCAATCTTATTGGTGATCAGACAATAAGAAGCATTAAGCTTAAGACTTAATAAGTAAAACTATAAATTACCCAAACTATAAAATAATCCCTTATAAACTAGTGATATTAAAAGTCATCACAACCCCTATAACTAACACATAACTAGGACTAGTAAAGACATAAAAGTAAAAGACATAAAAGTAAAAAGCTGAAAAATAAGTTACAATAAAATAAAATACTAAGGTAAAAGGAATTACTTTTACTACAACTAATTTAGATATCTCCCATAAAATAATATATAAACTTGTGAGAATATTACCAACCGACCATTCTGGCGGTATCCTGATTAAGTCAAATTAAGTCCAACCAGCCATTAAGGCGGAACCAAAAATAAATTTACCAACCGACCAGTCTGGCGGTATCCGTGATTAGTCAGGTTTAAACCAGATTAAAATTAAATTACCAACCGACCAATATAGCGGTATCCCTTATTAAGTCAATATTTTAAATAGTTAATATATTATTTTTAAGGGAGATTAATCTAAATAGTAACAGTAAAAGAATTACCTTTCACCCTAGCTGAAAAATTACTTCAACATGGTGAATAGTAAAAACTGTAAAAAGTAAAAATAAATTACTATTATTACAAAAAGTAATTAAAATTATTTACAAAACTAAAAATAAAAAAAAAAATAAAAATAAAAATTCTAGAGAGAGAAACTCTCTCAAGAGAGAGAAATTAAGAGAGAGAGAGGTGTGTGTACAAAATTCTGAAATTTCGCGCAGTATTTATAGAAATATTTTTCACTATTCCAGCGTCGCGACGCCAAGGACCGCAGCGTCGCGACGCTGGATTTGTCGACGTGGCACGATGATACGGCGACACGTAGCAAGGCGGCTGACTGTACACGCGACACGTGTCAAGGCGGCTAATTCTCAATTATTGTGATGACGTCATTGATGACGTCATGCTGACGCGGCGACGACGTGGCGATGACGTGGCATGACGTGGCGAGGCGGCTGACTGTTGACTTGTCGGCACAATAGGATTGCGACACGTGTCGACACATGTCATGCTCTGATTGGCTGAGGCTGACGTGGCAAGTTGACTCGGTTGACCTGCTGACGTGGCTGATGATGTGGCACGACACGTGGCAAGGTTGACTTGTTGACCGCTGACATGGCTGATGACGAGGCGACACGTGTCAAGTCTGAGTGTCGGCAGCATATGATGATGACACGTGGCACGGCGCATGTTAGCAGATGGGATGTGATGTTGACACGTGGCACGGCGTATTTTAGCAAAGTCAAAACTTCTCAAATTTTTGACCGTTGACCAGGCGCATGTTAGCAGATTCGGCTCACGCTGGGCGTCGCGACGCGGAAGGTCTGGGCGGCGCGACGCGCAAGAGACGAAAATATCCCTGTTGACGCATTTTTGTCCGGTTTTGCCCCAAATTGCCTCCAGTGCTGTCCAAACTTTATTTATCTGAAATAACAATAAAACACATCAAAACGTTCACAAAACTCAAGAAACTATACAAAATGTTAAGTTAAATGAGTGGGAAATAGTGATATAAATACCACTCATCAATAGTGTTTGTAGAGAATTTCACAGATTTCATCCTTCCATGAAAAACCCTAAAGTTTTTCCGAATATTTTTCGTGCTCAGATTTTTATAATATTTTACCACGTTTGCATATATAGTAGTGGAAGGTTAAGATTCAATTATTTTTAAATCTTATCTAATAAAAATAACCAATCACAATTATAAAAATCAGCTCAGCAACGAATCAGATCATTTTCCAATATAACAAAGATAAACATATCAGCATAAACTACCCTTGAATTACAAATAAGATCACAAGATAAAAAAACAGAGGAAATATTAAGAGCTTTTCCGGCTATGTAAACCATAGCAAAGTTTCCAAATATATTTTATTAGCAAGGCAATAGTATAACGAGAAAGTCTATACAATTTTGATTAAATACAAGAGCAACAAAAAATGATTTTCAAGTCATTGCGACTGTTGGAAAAATATATGCAGGTACATGTACAAAATACATAACAAAATAACCATTTTGTTATAATAAATAGATCTGTTAAAGCACAACAAGTAGCAGTATTTACGTACTGATTTGCCTCAAATGACACAAATTTCCTATACTTTATTTTCTTCTAAGTTTAAGATCACCTTAATTTTTTTAGACATACTAGCTTTTTGTGGATAATGCTTCAGATTTGCATATAGGACATGCATTCTTCACGAACAACCACTTCTTCAAGCATTCGGCCTGGTATTCGTGACCACAACCAAGAGTTCCGATCCTCTCATGATCCCTATAAACTTCCTGCAATACCCAAATGGATACACCGAAAATGTTATATGTCAGCAGTGATGGTGAATGAAATAAGATCAAACAGAAAATAATTCTGAAAAGTCACAAAATGGAATTACAAGTCGTTGATATTTACATGAGTTCTTTTATAAAACAAATGCCATAACTCATATTACCTGGCATATAATGCAAGAATCAGGTTCTTGACCTGCAGATGTTGGCTCTTCCAGATTGATATTAGTTATGGCCGATATAAATAAGTTATTGTCTTTAATTGGCTTGTGACAGCTTCTTCTGACAACCCAATGTTTACATTGCCAATTCGCTCCCCAAGTGCAAGAAGCTCATGTGATTAGAAATTAGAATTTCAAGGTTTTGAGGTGTATCTAAAAGGTCTGCAGAATTTGTACAAGTCCAAAATGATACTCATTGAAGGATGTCTACAGTCAATTTTTTGGCAAAGCAAATGCATTTCTCCATCTCATAATATACCCAATAAAGGATTTAGATATACATTATATAGGTCAGAAATTAGATTCAGTTCAAAATGATACCCCATATAATGTTTTTTTTCCATTCAGATAGCCCTGCAAAACACTTATACTAAATTCATTTATTGGGGCTCTCAGGCAGTTTAAGGTAAAATATTAAACAATTAGTGGTTTGCTTACCTCATAAGACATGTCTTCTATATCCAAGCGCATGTCTCTATGATTGTCAATAAAGTTCATACTTCATAAAAGTCGGGGATCTCAAGTAAAGCAACTCCCTACACATTAATAAAAATATCATACTTTATAGACAGTAGCAGATAAGTCAACTGAATAGACCATACACAAGAACATGATTGACAAAACGAAAGAAAAATATGTCCTTCAAATAATGCACCACCTATGACTGACAAAAAAAAAACAGAAATTGCAATAATAAAGTGAAAGTATTACATCTGATGGTAAAACTCTCAGGTGAGGGAGGTTCCACTGTCTTAAAGTTGTCTCAGGCACATGTCTCTCTCTTGGAGAACGGTATATCCTAAAGCCAGTTGGAGGAACGGGTCCCATATGTCTTGGCACCATCTTCAACCCATCTTGTGAAAGATTCATAGTGTTGTGCGCAAAATAACTTGATGGAACTCTATATGAAGCTGCTGCCACTTGAGGGTAAACAACATTTGTATATGTGATTTCTAACTCCTTGAACATGAGGTGTTGGGTGATGGAAACTGTGATGCTGGATGTTATGAGAAGGATGCAAGAAACTATATGAACTTCTGTTACTAGCGGCCTCGGGATATTGTTGCCCAACCATGTTCCCAGATTCCATTGGAGCTCCATTGACATTGTTCCAAAATTCTCATTTTTGTCCAACCAAAAAAAAGAAGTACCAAACCAAATAAAAATTAGACCGAGTGCCATTTATCAGCTAACATTCAAATAAATATGCACATCCACAACAATATAAGAACATTCATATCATCAAATCGGACAAGCATCCAAAATCCTAATTTACAAGATGAAGCCGCAAAAATTCAATTCCAATTTTTTTTTCAATCAAACCCAAACTTCTTATCCATTAAGTTATGATATAAGATGATTAGCAGCCATGCTTTTGAACACCAAATAACTTCATCCTAATACCAAAAATTTCAAAACTTATCTCTCTAACAAATTTGATCAACCTAAACTTGTGCAATCATGCTTAAAACAAAAATAACAATGGGGTCACAAATAGAATAAGACACAAAACTGAGAGAAAAATCTTAAATTTATGAACTTCAACAAGCTTTTGAACCAACCAGAGGAACATTAACCATACATTTTACATATTTTCAAAAATTCAACACAACCTATTGGGTCACAAATAGAATAAGACACAAAGTTGAGAAAAAAATCTTAAATTGATGAACTTCAACAAGCTTTTGAACAAACCAAAAGAACATTAACCATACACTTTACGTATTTTCAAAAATTTAACACAACCCATTGGGTCACAAATGGAATAAGATACAAAGTTGAGAAAAAAAATATTAAATTGATGAACTTCAACAAGCTTTTGAGCAAATCAGAAGAACATTAACCATACACTTTACATATTTTCAAAAATTCAACACAACTCATTGGGTCACAAATAGAATAAGACACAAAGCTGAGGAAAAAAATCTTAAATTGATGATTTCAATAAGCTTTTGAACAAACCAGAAGAACATTAACCATACACTTTACATATTTTCATAAATTCAAAACAAATTTATTAACAAACATCCAGTTTCTTTTTAAATGTACCTTGCAATCATGAACAATTTATGAGCTTCCAAATATATATGTCCAAATTCCCTGCAAAACATAAAATTCGTCAAGCTAAAAGGATGAAACTTTTTATAAATATTCTTTCATAAGGTGATTAATTTAAAACTGCAGGTAACAAAATCAGAGGCCATCAAGTTTCAAATTTGATGATAAAAAACACACTTGCTTGCAAGATTCGAAATAAGAGAACAAACCCAAAATCACTAAAATCATAAAAGATGCAGTGTAATCAAGATTTACCGACCACAAAAATCCAGCAACGTGTGACAGAGTTGACCAGCAACAGAGTTGACCAGCGACGGAGAAGCAGCACCTGTGAAACGGCGTCGGCGTCGACATTGGTGTAAGGTGATTTTTGGGCACAAATTTGGTTTGTTGTGTGAGAGAGAGAGAGATCGTGAGAGTGAGAGTGAAAGTGATGAGACAAACGCCGGAGAAGCAGAATCGATTAAACGGCGTCGGCGTCCGGCAATTTTAGGGCACAAATTTGGTTTGCTCTTTGCTGTGTGAGAGTGATGACCGATTTGTGTGAGAGAGAGAGATCGTGAGAGTGATGAGGGATTGTTTTTCTGTGGGGGGGAGAGAGATGAAGAGTTTTATAATGATATATTTGTTACCGGATTATCCGGTTTTTACCATATTTTACCATTTTTTTAATGACCAGTGATCCAACGGTGAGGAACCCATGGGTATGTCATAGCCCTGGGTAGGGGTGGGCACGGTTCAGATTTTTTACCACTCAAACCAAACCATTAAACAACGGTTTGGTTTGGATCGAAATTTTTTTAAACCAGCGGTTTACAGATTGGTTCGGTTCGGTTTACGGATTATTATATTTAAAACAAATTTTCATCCACTTAAGTGAATACAAAAAAAATGAGGCACAATTAATTCTTATATTTTTTAAAAATTACATCGAATAATGATGTTACCATCATTCTAATTAAGAGACAAATCCAACATCTTACTTTCAAGAATAATGATGCTATCATAAAACAAAAAATTCAAGAATAAAAGTATTAACAAATAAATTGAAGAATAAATATATTAACAAAAAATTTAAGAATAAAAGTATTAACATACTAATAAAAAGAAAACATAGAATAAAATTAAAAGAAAAATACAAATTTTTTATAAAAATATATAATTTTTTTTATATAACGGTTCGGTTCGGTTTAACAGGTGCGGTTCGGATTAGCTCCTGAACCGAACCGTAAACCGTTTGGGGTGGGCCAATCCGAACCGCAAACCGAACCGTTAGAAAAAAAATCATAAATTCGGTCAGGTTTGGTCTGGTTTGCGGTTTGATTCGATTCGGTCGGTTTTTTTGTCCACCCCTAACCCTGGGTACCTTGGACATACCCTTCCCTGATCCTTCTTTCTTTTCATGGACAGTGGCGTGAGCCATTTCCTATTTTGCCCTTTTTTGCAAAAATGAATTCTGTTAAATTGAAAAAAGTACAAGCAATTTTTTAGTATTTGAATTATATATTTATTTTATTACTATTATATATTTATTGTGCAATATTAGTAATTTTTCTATCATTAAAATTTCATATTAACATCAAATATTTATACGTTAAAATTTAAATTTATCCGAGTATTCTTCATGGCAACATAATTCCAATACTACCCCTACTTGTGAGTTTCCTAAATTGTTTTTCTTTATAATTTGCATATTTGCATGCCTAAACCAAATGAAGTAATCTAATTCCACTTTTTCCGTCTTTCATTTTAGGATTATTTACTTTTTAATAATAAAATTATTGTAAAATAACAATCGAGTACCGTAAGTATTGATAAATTACAATTTACTACTAAACTTATATGAGGATTATTTATATTTTACTATTAAATTTATATGATAAAATAGAAATGGGAACTATTAATTTTGAAATATTACATTTTAATACTTAACATATGACAAAATAATATTTTTCTATTTTTCTATTAAAATATTAGTTGCCGTTAGTTGACCGTTATATTTTAACATTAACGACAACTAAGTTAAATGATGTGTCAACTTACGAAAAATTAGTAAAATATTATATTTTGTATAACGTTACTAGTAAAATATTATTTTTCCATAAGTTTAGTAGTAAAATATAATATTCCAAAATTCACAATGTCTAATTATTACTTTATCATTAATTTAATAGTAAATATAAATAACCTTTTATGTTAAATCTAACATTTTATTATTTTTTTATCAAGTCATAGTTGACCGTTATATTTTAATACTTAGATTAACTAAAATTAAAATTTTAGATTTAATATAATTTGTTAAAACTTGTAGTACTTAATTATTATTTCGCAAACACTTTAATAATAAAATGTAAGTTATGTTTTCTTTTCGACAAACCAAACATCGCCAAAAATAGATTTGGTTTTGTAAATAATTGTTATATTTAAATAATTTTTTTTTTAAAAAAAAAATTATGTTGAAATTCAGAATCTGAACCAAAGTCAATTTAGTGAGTTTGATGAGTAAAACTCTTGAAGAAAAAGAAACATCTGTAACATTCCTAGCTGACGTGCCACGTGCTACCGACCTTGGCATATTCTATTTCAAAGAAATAATAATAATAATAATAATATATGTATTGGATTAGTATATAATTAAAATATGATTTTAAATTAAAATTTTAATTTAGTTAAATATTTTTTTATACACACTATCTTTTCTAATTGACTTAAAATTATAATTATGTACGGATTCTGTACTCCATCTATCATTACTTAATAGATAAAAATTATATATATATATATATATATATATATATATATATATATATATATATATGGTCATGCTAACGAGTGTTCTTAGGGCACTTATTTATTTTAAAAAAGTTTTGATATCAATGAAAAAAGTTGTCAAAATATTAATTATTTTTTTTATTTTTCCATCAAAACTTTTCTAAAATAAATTCTTAATAAATGTCATTAGTACACTCGTTAATATTTCCCATATATACAGTGTAATTGATAATGATTTAATTGAAATTTATTTTATTTTCTCTAATAATTATTTGATAATTTCACTCAAAGATAATAGTATAATAAATCAAACCGAACTACTAAGGAAGAAGCAGCCAGATTCATTCCGTTTCTTCACTTGAGCATTCACCAATACGACGCCGTCCGAACACTTTTCAGTACAAAATCGAAGCATCCCTGTCATCGAAATTCACATAAAAAAATTTGAAAAAAAAAATCTTGATGGATAATACGAGACCCGCTACCGGCTACCCCGCTCCGAATGCCAACTGCTACGCGGCTCCGAACGCCAACGGCTACGCGGCTCCGAACACCGCTTACCCGTACTCGGCCCCACCTCCGGCGCAGTACAGTTACCCTCCTTATTACCACGCGCCTCCCCCCAACCGACGCAAAACCTTGTTCCGTTCCATCGTTGTCGCCGCCGTCTCCGTCACCGTCATCCTCGGCTGCGCACTCCTCATCTTCTGGCTCGTCGTCCATCCCCGCATCCCGGAGTTGCGCCTCACTTCACTCTCCGTCTCCAATTTCTCCGCCAAGCAGTCCCAAGTCACCGGCAACTGGGACGCCGCACTCGAGGCTTACAACCCTAACAAGAAAATGAGCGTCTCGTACTACGACGTCGTTTCTGGGATCTATTACGACGACCGTTTCTTGACCCGTACGGAACTCCCTCCGTTCAGGCAGGAGACTCGCGATAGGACGCCGTTGAGTGCCAAGTTCTCGATGGTCGACTCGTATGTTGATGGGAAAGTTACGGATTCGATAAATGCCGAGAGGGCAAGTGGGAATGTTAAATTTAGTTTTAGAATGGAGGCTACTGCTGGCTTCAAGTACGGCAGGTGGAGGACAAGAAGGAGGTTGATTAGGGTTTGGTGCCCCGACTTGCCGGTTAATGTTTCGAGTAAAGGATCAGGGAGCTTGGTGGGTGGTGCCAGGAACTGCAGGGTTGGTATGTAGTTGCTTAGAAATTTAGTTTGTTTTGCTGGTAGTTTAGTGCATGTTTACTTCAAGATTAGTTTAGCCTAGATGATTTCTTTTTTCTTTTCTTTTTATTTTTATTTTTTATTAATATGATGCAAATTAAAATTTGAACTGGATTATGTGATGACTTGATGCGGTATAGATGTAAATGGGTTAGGGTTTTGGTGATTAATTGGTGTGTTTATAACTACCTGTATAGTCTTTTTCTTTATATGGTAATTTTGATTACAGCGGTTTGGTTGCCCGTAGCTCTGTTTTTGTTTATTTTGATTGAATTGGTGTTATTTACAAATGGCATTGATTTGGCTCTCATGCTTTGAAGTTGGAAGATAAATACAAATGTGGTAGTTAGTGATAGTTTGTGACTCGACACAATCTAAATATTTAGGGATGTTTTGTCGCAAAATATTTCACCTGTTGTTCTCAAGACAAATGGAAATCTAGGGGTATTAGAATATTTACAAACAGCCCATAAAAGTAAGGGGCGTTAAAAAGTTTCTCAATTTTGCATGAGTCTTTTTCCCCCCTTTTTTCTCTAAATTTGAGAATTTAAGAGAATTTATTTTTCATTATAGATAAGTAAGATCTGCGGCTCTGATTGGGTTCCACAAGGGCGTAAAAAAATTTGGAACTGGATTTGGAGGTATAGTTTTAGATTAGGAATGGGTGGCCTTAAGGGCTTGGCTTGATGGGGCTTGGTTGAACTGAACATTTTTGTTCAGGCGAGCATGTTGATGGAAGACAGTGCCTTAATCCTTTAGTTGCATTTCTCACTTGGACTGTCAATTGCTTTGAACCCTTACTTGTTTAGCCCTTTATGTATATCTCATGGTATTAATAAAAAAAAAAAAGCAATCAAATGTAATAGAGAAGTAAAATAAATGAGGAAGATAGGTGAGGTTGCCATTAAATTTCTTGAGGTTATAAGTGGTGTCCAGTTCTTTTGCAAGGCGTGTTGGTTTAGCTAGTTATGATGACAATGGTCTCACAAAAAAAGAAAGAATAATCTTTTGTCAAACTTTAACCCAATAGGCATGACACAGAATTGAAGTAAAAACACATGGCTCGTCTTATGATATTCCCCCTCTGGATATCCTTAAATCGACTTTTGCTAATGGGTGCAATGGCACAATATTAAACTTCTAAGGTTATTCTATTAAGATGCTCCCAGTCAAGGTAAATGTTATTTTATTGTGTTTATTTTTTACCTTCACATCCTTTTGGATTACGCTGAGAAAAAAATTGATGTTGTATTTACTTTTTAGACCATTTCCTTGATTTAGAGTATTGATTCGCTGCTGATTGGGGACAATCCTCCTGCCTGCCTGGCACTGCTCTGCTGTTCATAAGGTGTTACTGCATTATCTTGAAGTGAAGGGCCTACCACATGCCCTATCAATTTCCCCCCTTTTTTTGAATGTAACCATTCTTGACAGAGGAAATTCTTGTCACCCTGGAACGAAATCGCCCTAAGACGAAGGAAAGAACGAAGGGAGGAAGGACGATGGAGCGAAGAGCGACGAAGAGCTTGAGACGATCGAATTAGCGGTTATGACGAAAATGCATGATGCAGTTGCTTCCACGATTGCAGCAGTTGGACGGTTTTCCCTCCACAATCGAGCAGTTGAGACACGCAGGTCAACGGTTACAGACACGATCCATCAACTGCAGGGAGATACTGGTACCGCCCAAGCAGTTTACAAGCTTCACTATTTTTTATCTTTTAGCTTTTATAATCTTTAGGACTGTAATTTGTGCGCTTGTGCCCCTTGGAGGCTTATTCACTTAATCAAACACCCATTGTCGGGACTTTGTCTCAGGAGGTTTGAACCTTACACACTTTTCTTTCTTCACGCATAAAAATTGCGCAAACAGTTTTTGGCGACCACAGTGGGAGAATTGGTGTAAATAGTGGAGATGCCTCTGAAAAGAAACGCTCAAACTCGCTCGAGTGCGGAGGAAGGAGGACTGGAGCAAACCAACCAGCCCCACGTTCCAGCCGTAGTCAGTCGTTTCGAGGGTCTGGCAGACGCTAGTCGATACGAGCCTATGAGGGAGCTCAGCCCTAACGCGGTACGTGCGTTGTTCGGTGAATTCACGCAGGATGTTGTCGAACATGATGCCATAGAATCTGGACGAATTACGTTCGAGAAAAAGATGGCAGTGGATAACAACCATTTTCCAAAATCAGTGGAATTGAACATGATCAACCCAGACCTTGCCAAGATAAATATGCCGAAGGTCAAATTAGTTCTAGACGAAGGACAACACCATCATCGTACAAGCACTCTGGAAATGATTAAGGCACCTTCAGAGCATGGAGAACGGCAGAATGTTTGTATTCGATGCAAAAAACAATATAGAATGGATGAGGGAATTAGAAGAGACTTGTGAAAGGCCCGTGAAGAAAGAGTCAGCAACATGGCAGCCACGGACCTTCGCCCCAAGATTCTATGGGGAGAATTCTAATTTCATCCAAAATGTAAGAACGTTTAGGCCGAAAATTCATCGGCCCAATATATGGCATTCATACCGAAGGCCACTGTCAGGACAGCGTCCAGGCAGGAACTATTCCCCCGTGGACGAAATGACGAGGACGCAGTTAAGGCGACATCAAAGAAACTATGGCCGTATGATGCGCCAACAAGGCGAAGCAAGGGCCACCACGGGTCGTAGCCCTCGCATCATGGAGAAATCAGAAGCAAACAAAAAAGGAAGTGACGGCAAAAAAAGTGCAAAGCAGTGACGAGCGGCGATGAACACACTAAGTTCGACAGGCAAAAGCGGGACGAAACAGACGATGAAGAACCTCCTATCGCCATTCAGTTCGGCAGTATGCCACCGGTTTTGGCCAACCATTACTTGTTGCCCGTAAAATTCAAGGGGGATTACATCGAAGAAGCTGGAACAAGCGAAGACGTCTATGAGGGCAACGAAATCGAATTGCAGCGCTCTCAATAACAGATAGGGAGGCTTCGGATGAGGAAATGACCGACATAGAAGAAGAAATGGACATCAAAACCGAAGCAAGGAAATATGAATTTCACAAAATCGACTTCTCAAAGAATTGTATGAGGCCGGCAATCCTGCAGTCGGGACGTTGGGAGAAGATTTGAGACGATATCCATTCCTCGTTTTGTATGGGACACCTAAGATAAAGCGGACCATCATCAGAGCCGAAAAACGGAGATTGACCGTCAATAACGTCTCTCAAGGTGCACCAGCCACGTTGCTACCATCTGGATGTGACATGTAAGAAAAACCGCCTCAAGCTAACAATAAGGGCGATCAAGCAATGGAGATAAGTCTGTCAGGGAAGGTGATATTCCCAAAGCCACCACCACAAATGACAAAGCATATGCGGCCGCTGTACGTGAAAGCAAAGGCAAATGGGATACCTATCACCAAAGTGTTGATTGATAATGGGGCGGCCATTAATGTAATACCAGTTAGGATGCTAGGACATTTGGCAAAGTCAGAAGAAGACCTTCTCCCTACGGAAGTGGTTCTTACCAGCTTTAATGGAGGGGCGACGACGGCCAAAGGGGTTATTCTGTTGGACTTGTAAGTGAGAAGTATTACGAAAACAGTAGTATTTTTCGTCATAGATGGGCCGACAACATACAATATGCTCATAGGACGAGACTGGATACATGGCAGACCGATACATTTTCATCCCTTCATCAATGCCTAGTTTTTTGGAACCAGAGGGACGAGGTGGAGATAGTGCATGCCGACAACAAGCCTTTCGCTGTAGAGACAAATTCGGCCGAGTACTTCATGTACGAAGGGAATTATGGGCCGACCAGAGTTCTGAATGAAGGGGAGAGCCCGACCATTGTGGCTCAAAATGACGAGCCGTACCCCGCGGGACTGCTGAATGATTTGTTCGCACAGACGAGACCAACCACAGTGGTTTTTGGAGAGCCAACGCACAACAATTTAAATGAAGAACAAGCAGAATAAGGAGCAAGCCGCCCTTGCGGCCTCCAAGGCCAATTTAATGGCCTATGTAGCAGAGCGAAAAAATGAGGCCGAAGCACAGGCCGCGATTTCGGCTTTAAGAGGTAAACTGCTAGCGCATCAGACGGAGGACAAGATAAGAGAACTATGCGGAGTGAACTGCTTGATAGATGAGGTGAATCAATGGAAGAAGAAAAATACGCTCTGAATGGACGACGAAAGACAAATATCTCAAGAGGACAAGATGCATTGGATGAGGTAAATCTAGGGAGTGAGCATGATAGATGCATCACTTACGTCAGCAAGGAACTGGAGTCCCAGGTACACGAAAAGCTAATTTGTTTACTGCGAGAGTACAAAGATTGTTTTGCATGGGACTACAATGAGATGTCTGGTTTAGATAGGACGTTGGTGGATCATAGGTTGCCAATCATGCCAAGCCATAGGCCTCATAAGCAGCATCCCCGGAGGTTTGCGCCCAATGTCATGCCTGATATTAAGAAAGAAGTTGAACGCCTTTTAGAGGCGAAGTTCAGTAGGACGACCATATATGTGGAATGGTTGTCAAATATCGTCCCAGTCAGGAAAAAGAATGGAAAAATAAGGATATGTATAGACTTCAGAAATTAAAACTTAGCGACACCAAAAGATCAATACCCAATGCCGACAGTAGATTCCCTAGTGGACTCCACGGCGGGGTACCAAGTCTGCTCTTTTATGGATGTGTATGCAGGTTATAATCAGATTTACATCTCCGAAAACGATATACACAAAACAGCATTTAGGTGCCCAGGCTCTCTAGGGTGTTATGAATGGGTAGTGATGCCGTTCGGCCTGAAAAACGCTGGTGCCACTTATCAGCGGGCCATGAATTTGATATTTCATGACATGATCGGCGAATCTGTAGAAGTCTATGTGGACGATATATTGGCGAAATCTGTGACCATGGAAAAACATTTTAGCCATTTAGCAACGGCCTTTGAGCGAATGAGAAAGTTTAAACTAAAATTGAACCCTGCCAAATGTGCTTTCGGGGTGTGCGCAAGAAATTTCCTAGGTTTTCTAGTGCACCAACGGAGAATCGAGATTGACACCAATAAATCTCGGTCGATCACCGAAGCTATACCACCCCGAATAAGAAAGAGTTACAGAGGTTCTTAGAGCAAATTAACTTTTTAAGACGATTTATCTCCAATTGTGCAGGGAAAACAAAAATGTTCTCCTCCTTATTGAGGTTAAAGGACAAGGACGAATTCGTCTGGACCGAAGAACATCAACAAGCTTTTGATAGCCTGAAGAAATACTTGTCACAGCCGCCGGTGATGGTACCTTCAGTGCCAGGAAGGCCAATGAATTGTACATATCGGTCGAGGAACAGTGTATAACTGGGATAATCGCGCAAGATGATGACATGAACGTTGAGAGAGCCATTTATTATATCAGCAGACAATTGCTGAATTATGAATGTAATTATTCTCCAATGGAGAAATTATGTTTGGCTCTATATTTCACATGTACTAAATTACGAGCCTACCTTAGGCCGAACATAGTGTATTTGATCACAAGAATTAATATAATAAAGTACATGTTTTCTCGTCCTATCTTGCATCAAAGAGTTGGGTTTTGGTCACTGTCACTTTCAGAATTCGATATACGGTATGAGCCCCAAAGGGTCGTTAAAAATCAATCTTTGGCCGATTTCTTGGCCGATCACCCATGTTTGAGCACTATTAGAGAAATAGAAATGGATCTGGACGAATGCAGTCTGAAACCATGGACGATGTATTTCGACGGATCTAGCACCATAAAATGAGCTGGAATAAGGATTGTCTTAGTCAGCCCGTTGGGGGAATCATTTCATTTCTTAATCAAGTTGAACGAATATTGCACTAATAACCAGGCCGAATACGAAGCCTTGATACTTGGGTTGGAGATACTCCTCAACATGGGAGTAACCCATGTATCCATTAAGGGGGATTCGTAACTAGTAATCCAACAAGTGATAGGAACCTTTAAATGCCAAAGCCCATCAGTCATGGCATTATTGGATGTGGCCAAAGAGTTAGTAGAGTGATTAGATCATGCAGAGTTGGAACATGTTCCAAAGGCAAAAAACGAATTGGCCAATAGTTTAGCCTAAGCAGCTTTCGGGTACAAGCAAGCAAACATAGATGGTATATATAGAAGCGGTGAGGTGAAGCCGGTCCTGATGCGACTAAAGGAAGGGACAAATGTCACGACTGTTGAAATCGAAAAGGAGGACGATTGGAGAAGCGAAATTAAGACGTTTCTAAAACAGCCCGAAGGAGGGAATGATCGAAGGCTAAAACTTAAAGCCTTGAACTACATAGTCTCATGAGATGTGCTATATAAAAAACGACAAGATGAATTGTTGTTGAAATATGTAGGGCCATCTGAATCCAAAACTATCATGGCCGGAGTGCATGAAGGTGTTTGTGGGGCACACCAAGCAGGAGTAAAGATGAGATGGTTGATTATACGAAGCGGCTATTATTGGTCGAAGATGGGAGAATCGTGCATCTCGTATGCCAAAAGGATGCATTGCTTGTCAGAAGCACGGGCCTATTCAAATGGCACCAGCGACCGAGATGATCTCAATCATTAAACCATGGCCGTTTATGGGATGGGCGATAGACTTGATAGGGAAGATTTACACAGCATCAAGCAAGAGGCATACTTTCATCATTGTTGCTACCGATTTCTTTACCAAATGGGTGGAAGTTATCCCAGTTGTGGAAATCTATCAAGAACAGATCATCAAGTTCATAAAAGAGCATATAATTCACCGATTTGGTATACCACAAACAATAATGGTAGACCATGATACCTCATTAAACGGTGAAAATGTGAAAGATTTGCTGGCCGAGTACGGAATCCGGTTGGTGAACACTACCCTATATTACCCTCAGTCAAACGGTCAAGCAAAATCGTCCAATAAGACCCTTAAAGGGTTGATTCGGAAGATGGTGACAGACAACGCTAGACGATGGGATGAATATTTGAGTCAGGCTCTATGGGCCTATAGGACGTCACCACGAACAAGTACTTCAGTCACGAGGCTGTGCTTCCAGTAGAAATGAATATCGAGTCCACCAAGGTGATGTTACAAGAAAAGCTGACAAAAGAAGACTACGACGAGGCAATGATCCAGAATTTGTTGGAATTGGATGATATCAGATGTGATGTGCTAAATCGTCTAGAAGCACAAAAGAGAAAAATAGCCAAGGAATATAATCTCAGAGTAATGGCTAAATCGTTCAGGGAGGGCGAATTAATGTGGAAAACTATATTACCACTTTGTTCTAAGGACCCGGCGTATGGCAAATGGTCGCCCAACTGGGAAGGCCCATTCGTGTTGAAAAATGTGTTACCAAATGGAGCCTACCATTTGCAGGACTTAAACGGAAGAGTGCATGTAAGAGCGATAAATGACAAGTACTTAAAGAGATATGTGCCCTCTTTGTGGGAGCACGAAAATGTACAAAATGCACTGGAATAATAATGTATTTTCATTAATTACGGACGAAAATGTCCTAAAAATACAAGGAATAGATGATATAACGTCTTACAAAAATCACTAATTTTGGCCCGAAGACCGCCGAAAACCCCCGGGCAGCTCCTTAATGGCCGAAAGCGTATCTCTCATCAAGCGCCATTCGTCATGAATCTCCAAACCCACCGCATCCAAATCGGCCAAGCTTTTCTCAAAATTTATACGGGCCAGACCTTCATACTCTGCCATAGACTCGTCCATCTCCGTTACTTGAGTAGCAATGGTCCTCCTCTTAGCCTCTTTTCTCATACGGCTTTCCTCGACAAGACGCTGAATCTCTTGTAACTTTCGCTCCAGGTCCAGGAAGACCGATTCCTCGGTCATCATTTCTTCTGTAGTGTCCCTCAGGGCCTGATGAAGGGCGTCAAGAGAGCCACAGAGCGTTTCTTTCCTCATTACAGAGGAGCGAAGCCCAACCCTCTGGCTGTGCATATTGCGATACCGAGAGAGAATGGCTGCTATGTCGTCTTGCATTTCTTGGAGGAAAAGCCGATCATCAACCGATATGGGCAAGGCAGGGAGGGCCAATATCCGGCTTAATTCGGATGAGCTTTTGTCCAATTGAAGGACGTTCTCTGGCCGAGCGGCCTGACTAACCTCCAGTGCAGCAAATGAAGCGTATTGACCAAGAATCTCCCGAAGGCCCTCCAGGTCTGTACTGGTGTTGACCGAAGGCGAAGGAGGCCGAAAAGAAACAGAAGACAATCGCCCAAAGCGGTCCAAAATGTTCTGGACCGATTGCAGCAATGGGTCAGATGCCTGCACACGAAGAAGGAATTAGCAAAATGAACTAAGACCATGAGCTAAAGGAAATGGGAGAAAGACTTACCACCCCAGAACCAGAACTGGAAGGCCGATCCACCAATGCCTCAAATGCCTCAGCTTGTGGCTGCACTAGTTCTTGCTGAGATGAAGGATCTGAGGATGATGGATGCTGGATGCTGGGGGACAAGAGCCAGCGGCCATACGGCCTGAGGAGGAGACGGCCGAGCAGGAGAACTTTGTGGCAAGATGGGAGACTCAGCCCGATGGGGCGATGATTGTTCAGAAGCGGCTAGCACTTGGACTGTCGGAACAGGAGCTGCGGAAGAAGCAATCATGAAAGCCGGAGAAGACGGCTGTTCAGGCACAAGGGACTCCACTCGAGAAGGAGAAGACGACGGCTGTGCGGAGGCTGAAGTCTGGTGCGCAGAAGTACTTGGAGGTACTACTTCTGGCGTTGGGCGTTGCGGCGCAGTAGTAGGCCGAGCATCTGCAAGAGAATCAGAGTCGGATGAATCAGAAATGTAAATGACTTCATCTTCTTCGTAAATGCGACGAAGTACGTCGTCTTTATACATAAACCGAGCCTCCTCTAACAACTCCAATTCGGCTAAATTATAAAGGTCGTCCAGGTCCCTATAACTCCCTCTAAGCCTTGAGGCATACATCCTGCGTACTAAGGGATAAAGTTGCTTGAGGTGGTGCCAAAGAGACCCAGTCGGCCAAGTAGGCTCTGGCACTTCAGCCTCATCATCCGGATCTTGCACAATTGATACAGATTCAATACTTGGGGATCGGCTCCGACTGCACCGCACTCTCCTAGTAATTGCTCCATAATGGGACCCTCGACCGCTTCATCCTCATCAGAGTGAACCTAAACGATCAGCATTTTTGCAGGTCCCACCTCCGCCCATGGGAACTTCGGCCCTCAGAGTTCGCGCCGTTTCAGGCATTGCGGAAGACGGCTCAATCCTAAGCGCCTGCACAAGATACACAATTATGATTTCAGAGTACATCAAACTCATGTGCAAAAGAAGACGGGTCTCAAACTCATACCTTAGAGCGACGGGCGAGTGGCACGTCCGAATCTGAACTACGGCTGGGGAAGGCTGTTTCCTCTTGGCAGGCTTTATCTTCTTGGGTTTGGCCGTCTCAGTTGCCTTCTTTGACCCCGTTGGATCAGAAGACTTTGGAGACAATGGAATAGTAGGAAATACCCTCATAGAGGGCAGAGAAAAAAATCGCTCACGGGCAGGTGGCCAGAAACGATCAAAAGAAGAATGGACCGATGTACAAGAAGCAAAAGGAGCTATGACAAAATAAGAAAGCAAAGAACGGGTTTCCGATAAGGATTCCTTTACGTCAGAAACTGAAAGGACTTTAAAACGATCCGACGAAGCGGAACGCGTATGGAAGAAAGGAAGAGGCCATCCTTGAACGAGGCCAAGCTGACGGGCGACGAAGTTAGGAGAATACACCTCCACTCCAGTCTTGCCATTGGCCCCAGTCATGATGTCATGAATCAGGTCGCGGCTGCATAAAAACTTGCGCAATATGTGAAGACCTGACTCATCCTCTTCCGAGAGAGGGAGATCATGAACGAATGACGGGCTATTTCCCACTGAGAAAGGGAAAAAGAGGAAACCCGATGAAGAGTATAGAAATATTCAAAAGCAGTGCGAGGGAGGAAAGAAGATGGTTGAAGCTGGGTAAACAGAAGACCGACACAAGGATAAGGATGATTCGAATCAATGACGCCGAAGACAGGGAAATAAGCTCTCAACCAAAGCTGAACGAGCCATAAAGGACCAGAGGCAATTGGCGAATCCCCCGACCAAAGTTGTTTTTGGGGCACGGCCAAGCCCCGATAAATAGCAGCTAGCAAGAAGGATGTCAGGTCTAAACGACGACCATTGGCAAGATCTGAAGAGATGGGAAGGTAGCCCGCCACAGGCTTTTGGCTAGGCGCACAAATGATGTATTTGCACGGCCAATAATGAAGGAAAGTTGTTCGCTCCAACATCGAAACAGGACCAGCCGTTTTCGAAAACGTGCGAAGAAAATAAGAGTAGGACGAAAATGACAAAGGGTCCATTGAAGGAGGAGGGAAATGGAAGTTTGTACAAGCCGAGATAGGTGCGCCCAGGGGGGCTAACCCGGTGAGAGCACCGATATCACGGAGAGTGATAGTAAAATGACCAACAGGGAAAATGAATACATTGTACTCAGAAGACCAAAAGAGCAACGAAATAGGAAACAAGCTGCGATCAAGGGAAGGCAAAGCCAACGAAAGTTCAATGAAGGAAAGGAAACCATTCTTATCTAGAAAAGCACGAGTATCCGCATGCAATAGCATACGTTGGAACCAAGACTCGAACGCAGCGTCATGTTTGGGCCACGTACGAATCGGGTTAGACTGAGCCAAATGAGAAATATTAATTGGCTCCGAAAATGGGAGACCAGAAGAGGAAGGAAATTGTTGAGCCAGCGGGGCTGTGGCTATGGTATGGTCTTCAGTAAAAATAGGACCAAACGCGCACTGGTTGTAATTCTCGTCAAGAGTATGAACACCGAAAGTGCCCACAGAAGAGTCGTCCAGTGCCATCTTATAATCAGCAAAAGTGGAGGAACTGGTTTTGGGAGCAGAGGAAGAAGACGCCATTGATGCCAGGAGACCGAAAATACGAAAGAGTTTTGCAATAGGGGGAGAGTAAAGAAAGAACCAGAATGGGCTAAACCCTTATATAAACAGGCGAAAGGCTCAGCCTGGGACAAGTGTCGCAACCTGAATTGTCAAGGGATGGAAACGGCGGGAAAACGAAAAAAAAATGAAGGATCGCCCCAAACAGGTGTTAGAATACAATTCGCTGTAAAAATGACGTGCTACGAAAGAAGACACAGAAATGACGTAAAAAACGGCTCTTCATTAGGCCTCATGATGAAACATGTTGGGAAGAGTCACGCATTTATTGTAGAAGTGATTGGTTCGCATAGGACTATAAAAGGGCGGCCCAACCAACTGCAGGGCAAACACTTCTCCCTCGGGCCCATCACACACTCAGCATCGGCCACTGAATTGGTTGATCCCCAATATCGGCCTTTGATAGATCGACCAAACCTCGGCATTTTAACATCAGCCTTCATTAGATCGGCCAAGTACAGGTGTAAGCATAAGCATCCCCCAGGAAACATCGTCCAGGCTATCACCACTATTGATACACGTGACATAAGAAAAGCAGAGTTGATGTGACAATACCATCAGACCGCATGCTTACTTTCGGCAAAAACCAGACCTAGGGCAGGGAGCCCCCAATCGGTCAAGTAACACATGGAAAAGCCCTTCACGTGAGAACAATATCATGGCTTGGGAGTGTATAAAAAAGAGAAAGGTTGAAGAAGTAACTTGCAAGGTCTCCCAACCGCCCATTTAAGGGCCGACCTTACTCAAAACACTGAAGCTTGGCCCTCCGTAATCAAGCGGACTCCCTAAGATGAAAAAGAAGAGATCGGGAAAAGCAGAACATAGTCGGAAAAAAGAAAGATCTGCATGCTACATAGGCCTTCAGAAATGGAAGCTTCCTTTTAGTAAGGTGTAAAATGGAATGTAAAAGGATTCACTAACGGCCATTCACACGGCGTAAGGTGTAAAATGAAATGTAATGTTGTGGATGGGCTGCGTCTGTTAGCGACAATTGTCCAGGGTCCTCTTTGTGGAAGGTACTGCACCTCCCGGTTGCGGATGGGTTACGCTCGTTGACAGCGGCTGACCTCAGCTTCTCTACGCGGGGAGTGCAGAGAGCCTGATTCCACAGATTCTTTGGACTAAGGGATTGGCCGAGTGATGGGCTGGTCGAGGGCGAAGAGGAATGACCATACAAGTTTCTATCATTCCGATCTATACGCCTTTTCGTCGATGGAAGACCGAAAAATTTACCTCGATCTTCACTTCCCGTTCAATCAAGGTAAATTTGGGGGACAATTGTTGACAGAGGAAATTCTAGTCACCCTGGAACGAAATCGCCCTAAGACGAAGGAAAGAACGAAGGGAGGAAGGACGATGGAGCGAAGAGCGACGAAAAGCTTGAGACGATCGAATCAGCGGTTAGGATGAAAATGCATGATGCAGTTGCTTCCACAATCGCATCAGTTGGACGGTTTTCCCTCCACGACCGAGCAGTTGAGACACGCAGCTCAACGGTTACAGGCACGATCCATCAATTGCAGGGAGATACTGGGACCGCCCAAGCAGTTTACAAGCTTCACTATAAAAGCTCAACCCACGATCAAGCAGTTGAGACGCAAAGCCCAACGGTTGAAGGCACGATCTAGCAGCTGCAGGGAGATACTGGGACCGCCCCAGCAGTTTACAAGTATCACTATAAAAGCTCACTCGTACAGAAAGAAAAGGACGATCAAATGAAGACTCAAACGAATATATATTTTTTATCTTTTAGCTTTTATAATATTTAGGACTGTAATTTGTGCGCTTGTGCCATTTGGAGGCTTATTCACTTAATCAAACACCCCTTGTCGGGATTTTGTCTCAGGAGGTTTGAACCTTACACGCTCTTCTTTCTTCACGCATAAAAATTGCGCAAACAGTAACCTTTTTTTCCTTTTTCTGCCCATGCCAAACTATTTGACTTGTGAGTTTTTGTTGTTTTTGGTGAGAGACGACCAACTCTTTCACCTTTCTCATCAAGTTGCTAGGGTTAGTTATCTCGGGATGTTTAGTCACAGGAACCTTCAGGAACAATGTTCTAGGGTAATTAGTTATATCAGTGACACGCCCACTTACGTTTGATAAGATTCTCTGTTGATGAGAAATTTTTTGGTACATCGGAGGTATATAGAGTTGGGGCTTTCTATTGCATTCTAGAAACTCTATGATTTCATTCAACTTTGGTTTTTAATGGTAAAGCGATAGTTCTTTGATGACTCGTAAACTTGCAAGTAACTTTTGTAATAGCTGTCTCAGAGTAAACGCATGAGTCGTGTGATCAACAGAAAGAGAGAAAAAGAAGGACAGGTTGTTGTAATTTTGCTTGGAATCAAATGGTTCCTTTCTTTATATTTGCCCTTTTCGTTTTTATGCTTTGGATTTAATGCCTTTAGAATCTCTAACAAATGGAGGGAGGAGCTTTTGTTTCTGCTTTATCCTTTTTCATTAACCATGTATTTATTTATTTAATGCCTTTGTGCTTGTCCAAATACACATAATTGAGTATATAGTTGTACAAAGTGCAAACATCACTTGTGTTTGTTTTTTGTCCCTTTCCATTTTGGTTCATAGAAGATCTCGATTTCAAAAATTAATTTTATTTTAGATCCTAAACGAAAAGGGCAAATTTTTGTTAATTATATTAAAATCCTTAATTTCCTTTTAAACAAAAGAAAATGGAAAAGAAAAAGGAAGAAAAAAATAACAAGTGTTGAAGGTAAAGAAAATGGAAAAGAGAAGGGAGGAAAGAAAATAGCTAGTGTTGAAGGTAACTAAATGCATTTTTACATGTTTGAAAAGGTGGGTCATAAACTTTATTCTATTATTGTTCAAGAGGAAAGATACTTTGGTTCTCTTTGAAAATTGTATTTACCATTTAGATTTCTTTTAAAAACTTAAAATCTCCGTTTCAAAACTATAATAGAAAAAAAAAACATAATGTTGAAGAGTAAGTATGACATTTTAACAAAAAAAAATAAAAAATAAAAAATCAGTGAGCTTTGATATTGGATTATTCTCCACCCCTGCTTAACTAGAAATTTTTGGTTGAGTCCCACCAATACGCCGTCAACTTTTTTTTAAATGTCATCGAACAAACTCCAAAAGCTACGACCTTGATTAGGATTTCCTTGCCTCCATTGGACGAGATTGCTTGTGTAAGCTCTCATACTCTTTATTTGTATGAGAGAAAGGGCTAAACAAAGAAGAGAAAAAAATATAAGTTGAAAAAAATTAAAAGAATAAGGAAGAAGAATTTTATAATGTTTAGAATATAAATAATTAATATATAATATAATAAACAGGGTGAACAAATAACAGCTATGGTAAAATAAAATAAGTCCTTAAATTTTAGTTTTTGAAAGTTAATCATCAGGGATTAGTTTATAGCAATACTTTATAAAATAAATAAATAAATATAATTTTATGTTTTGACAATTTGAGGGTTATTTTGGTATTTAAAAGAGTGTTGAGCAAAATCACATTAAAAAATTATTATATGAATGTTGGAGCGAAAAAAAAAAACTATTAAATTAATTTTATAATTTTTAATAAAACTCTTATTGAACAATAATTTTTTTTAAAAAAAAAAAAAAATCAATTTAGAAAACAAGTGGTGTTATGCACTTCCATCTTTCATTGTGAACATTTGTGGTGGGTTACTTATTTTAAATTTCAATTTTACTTGCAACATAATCTATTTCCTTTGCCCTAACTTAATTATTTCCCTCTCCATTATAAGTTTTGCTTCTGGTTTCATTGAAAGTAAAATCCAATGCAACATTTAATAATAATAATAATAATAATCCAGCACCTATATATAGAATAGGATGAAAGATCCATGCATCTGATTTTATCTATTAAAGGTTGTCTATTGAAAGGACAATTCAACAAGGAGCAAGCGAACCTCGTGATCATTTCATGAATAACAAACTAGCTGCAAAATGGCAGGCCAGATAGAAAAATAAACAGGCATCAAGAATCTAGAGAACAAATTGTTAGAATACAAGGTGGAAAAAAACTTGCAAGAACTCAAATTGTACAAATTGCAAGTTTCAAATTGGTACATGGCTACAGATAGAAGCAATTATTGTTCCTTTGCTTTCTTGCGTGCCAAAAAGCGCTCTTTAGCTGCAGCTAGTGCACCTTGTGTCAGCTAGTGCACCTTGTGTTCTTATATGATGGTTACGCTTTTGTTGATCATCAGATGGTTTCTCAACTGAAGGTTTTTCTTGCACTGAACTGTCCGAAACTGGCCTGTCAGATGCTGGGTTTGAATCCGAGGACTCGATGCTTCTTCTAGGAGTGGAAGTTTCGCTTTGATGCCCCTCTTTCACACTTGAAGATTCAGAAGCTGAGTTTGGATATGTAGGCAAACACTCTTTCTCTTGTGCGCTAGCAGCTCCTCGCTCTTCCTCTTTCTCCGGGTTCCTAAGTTCATCCTTCTTTTCTACCTCCTTCTCTGGCTTCCTAAGTTCGTCCTTCTTGTCCAAATTCATCAACTCCTTGTCCCTCCCACCAAAGGCAACATTTTTTTGAAGGTTGAAGTAAAAATCAGACAAGTCAGTTTTCTTGGCGACCTTTAATAACAGAGAAAAGAACATGAAAATTTTTAGAAAAACGGCTAAATAAAGAAGTATAATAGGTGCAGATTCTAAAACATAACAAATTAACTGAGATATGAAATCATAAAAGTGACAACTAAGATCAACAGGGAAACAATACAAATTTCATGTTAAATTCCAATTTAATCATATCAAATAAATACAACATACAATTATACAGTAGTTCACATGGGCAAAGATAAAACACATCATCTAAGATGTCTTAACTCTTTAAGTTACCAAATCAATAAACCCCTTACAAGGTATATTATCCACTTGACACGTGTCCTAAACCACATCCTAGAAAATCACTTCTGCCATATTTATGTCCAATGTACTGGAAAAAAAACCCACATACACTTTATGCAAGGAGCTACATCAGTTTCCCTAGGTGCAAGATTGCTGCCTTCATTCTAAGGTCAAATATAAGAAGGCAGCTAATATCCAATGCTATACATTATGGGATTATTCCATCAGATTTTTTTAGGGGCACCAAGGGTTTCTATACCCAAACCACAGCACTTATATCAAGAGCATTGCCCAAAACTGTTAGTAGTGATTAGTGCCACTGTGTACAAGGGCATTCCAGCACACATTAGATGCAAGGGTGCTATGTTAGCGCCACTACCTGCAAGGGCTCTGTGATAATTCAATCTGACACGAGGTGGCTGCAAATACCCATGCCATATGGTTTAGGAACTTCGATATTCATTAATGGTATAAAAACTATAGTTCTTCGATCCCCACAAGAAAACAAGAAAGGTCATGTCCATTGGCTGATTCAGAACAATACAAAGCATATGCAAATATATACGACTTTGCAGTACCCTTCATATTTTTATACAGCAGCAAAAAGTACAAGTTTCCAACAGAATTACTGCTATAATATAGGTCAAGAGATATAGTGAAATGAGAGATTGAATGGTCACTGTTTTCTTTTCCCCTAATTAAATCAAATGAAACGGATTCACCTTTCTCCTATAAGATATGAGCATTCAGACCAATATCAAAGTGTATGCGAAACTGAAACACTAAATTTAAATTTATATAGGTAGATGAGACAGATATGATAAATTGACCAAAAAAATGAAAATAACAGGTAAATAATCAGGCAAATATAAGCAGCGACATAGTTAAAAGTGAAAAAAAAAAGGTCACAAAGTCAAAGGAAAAGTTATACATACATCGTCTCTCTCATCTCGAAGATCACGCAAGGCCTGTTCCTTCGCCCACCTTTGCTGTTCTGCAAGTTTCTTCTTGTAAGCACTTGTAACAAATTTGTCCTTGTCCGCGAAAAGGTGGTCTTCCTTGTTTCTCTCTTTAGCAAGTTTCCTCTCATAAATTATATCATGCTCTCTCTTTCGCTCCTCAGCTTTATGAATCAGTTTTTGAATATATTTCGACTGCAACAAAAATCCATCATACCAAAATCAGTTCAAAGAGCAAGCCTAACCTCGAATTGAACCTCAATCAACAATTGAATTATTAATATATATATTTTTTATAGATACCTGTGTGTCTGCACGATCCTGCACCTTTCGGCGTAAACTTTTCTCCTTCATCTCATCATAATGGCCATCGTAATCAAACACCAACGGATCCTCTTCCAAGGCTTTCCTTTGCTGCTCCTCAATCTTTAAAATGAATACAACATAAAGGCTAAGTAAATAAATTAGATTTTTTTTTTTTTTAAACAAAAAAAATAAAGCAAAAAATTAAAAATTCAGAAGAAATCATTTTACCTCTTTGCGAGCCTTGTTCTTGCTAGCGTGGCGGGCGATCTCATCCTCCACGTCATCGTCTCCGTCGTCGAGGCTGAAACCCTCAGGCTTAGGCGGTGGCAGTGGAGGTTTAGTTGGCTGTTTCTTTTGTTTTGAAGGATTAGCCCTAAGTTGCAAGCCGTATTTACTCATGTTGTTATTTCGATTTGATGCTGCGATTTGAATTTGAAGCAAATATTGATCACCAGTTGCTAATTATTTGAAGTTATTGATTAATTTCTTAAAAAAAACAAATAAATGGATAGAGATTAGAGAGGATGAAATCGAGGGGTTCCTGAGTCGACCACTAGACTCGGCAACTCGAGTGAACAGAGACAGAATATGATTTAGGCTGTCGTTCAATAAAACGCAGTCGTTTTTTTCGACTATCAATTTTTTTTTATTATTATTATTAGCAGCAGCTCAGGGCCCGCACTTTTAAGCATGGTAAACAAAGCCCACAGCCCGGCCCACCCGGGCCCGT
>SKCR01001229.1:0-103861 GCA_019454045.1 Zanthoxylum bungeanum
TTTCAAATCTTCTACATCTTACACTATTTATATTTGAAAAAACTCAAATTTCAACTTCATATTTATATGAGTGAGTTTTGATACATTTGAGTTGAGATACTCACATTTTAATATTCTTTGTAGTATTTTGTGAGTACCCAACTTATTATTGTAAAATTTTCATTATCAAACACTTACTTGTGAGAATCCCTTGTGAGAGTAGTGATGGCTCTTAAAGAAAGAATTGTTGTAAAGATTTAGGAAGTCTTGGAAGAAAATCCTAATGGTTTGGAAGTGAGCCCGAAAAACTTTTGTTGTAAAGTGTGGATTCATTTTACATAGTGGAAAGCTTTAAGCTTATCTTGGAGTAGTGGACGTAGGCAAGAAGTTGATCGAACTACTATAAATCCGGTGTCACTTTTTTTTTTTTTCCCCATATATCACTTATTTATTGCAAGTTTTATATTATTTTTCTATATCATATATTAAACTTGTCATTGTTAAAATTAATTTTGATAATCACTTTTGGATAATTAAAGTAAAATCAATATTTTATTTATTGTTCATTATTGAATATATTAATTGTGGAAATTGAATTATAAGTATAATCGATAAAGCTATTAATTAAGTAGTTTAATATTGAAAAGATTTTTAATTCCGTATTATTTTTGAAGTATCCAATTCACCCCTTCTTGGATATAATGTTTTATTGAGAGAAAAGTTCCATTGATATTTTTTTAATTAAACCAATTTTTAATTTATTTGTTACCATTACCGATGAAAATATTGGGTTTTACCGACATAGACTAGGCCCTATGTGATAAATTGATGTAAGTGGTGTGACTTGAACCAAACTCTCAATCTTAGAGTAAAGTTTGGTTATTATTAAGTTAACACATTTTTTTTTAAAAAAAATTAATTTATTGGTATAAATTTCCATTGTTAAAACTCAAACATTCCATCGGTAATGTGTCGACAAAACTCACACATTAGAAATGAAAATTTTTATCAATAAAACCCAAAATTCCGTTGGTAATTTACCGATAGATTTCGTCAGTAAATACTTAACGAGAAGGTATTTACATATAAATTTTTTTCCATTGATAGCAATCATTATCGGCGAAATTTTTTATTTTACCGGCACAAATGTATGCCGCTAACATAATATTTTTTGTATTCAATTTAGAGTACATAAGATTATTTTGTATTAAAAAAATCTATGGGTATTCAATCAGGAACTTAAAAATTTCTTTTGTAGTATTCAATCAAAATTTTAAAAAATTCTTTAAAATCTTATTGTATTCAATTATGAATTTTAAAATATCCGTTAAAAGTTCATTGATTTTTAACAATTTCAGTAAATGATGGACTGTGATGGATTTTAAGTGTTTTACATAACTACAAAATTTAATTTGAAATCTACTTTATATTCTTATTTGAAGTGTTTCCAATTATAAATTTAAGATTAGTTCATTTTTCATAAGTTTAATATTAGTTTTACATTTACATTGTTGAAGTGCTTCATAAACGTGATTTTGGAAATGAAAAATATTCACGATTGATTTTCGTTTCAAGAGTAATTCAGGAAAATCACTTATCGAACAATCATCCATCAACTGTGAATTTGTTTAGTTTATTGGGAACTAAATACAAACTTAGCAAAATAAGGAAAATACACAGACAAAACAGAGGATTTAACGTGGTTCGGCGGAATGGATCCAACTTACGTCCACGGACACAAGGGAAAAATGAACTTTTATTAGTGGGTCGGGTATGACCAACCTATTTTACAAGCGAATAAGCAATTATCTCTTGCTTGAACTTAAGATTTTGTGCTTCCTTTTTACAAGTGATGTAGGAAAAACTCACTCCTTTTACAATGAACTCCTAAACTCTTTATATAGTACGTCTAGATCCACTATTGCTTTAACACGTGTCGTCCCCCGTGCCTTCTTGCTATTGTTGCTTATTGTCACACGTTATGCTAATGATGTCATCCATGTGCCCCTTTCACTATTACCCATGTTACTTTCTCCATTAATTTGTCAAAAGTAAATTCTCCATTAATTTGTCAAAAGTAACTCTATTCTCTTGTCTTTAGTTGATTCATGTCGGTGGCTCTCCATCATTTTCTCCTTTCGATGCATTATTATAATCGTTGTCAGTCTGTAAACCTGCCATTTTACTGTTGTAAATTGTTTTACCAACCGACCACCCATGTGTCAAAAGATAAGATTCCTCCATGGTCGGGTCCAGAACTGATACTGAGGTAGTATCTTGAGACCGAATCTGACCATGCTTCCTTCCACTTGGTCAGGTTGATTGCCACAAACCACCTCGGGGTAGGTTGCCACTTGGTATCGAGGTTCCTTCAAAATTGATACCGTCTTGCTAGGTCGGGTTGGCATCACGATAAGCCATACTGGCCTCGGGTGTCTCTCTATGTACCGAGCCCGATCTCCTCTGCATGATCTCTCATCCTTACGAGGACCTTAGACGTTATCTGCTAAGTGCAATCCTCATTCTACTATTCCTTGGGATTCTAACTTCTTGGGGGTGAAAAACCACTATCAACATATGTCCTCTAGTTCTCGGTATCAACGGGTTAGCGAGTTGGTGCCGGGAGCTATAAAAAAGATGGAGGTACATGAAGCCGGAAACCAATCTGGTGTCATCGAGCTAATACTCAGTCCTGATCCAGTCCAAAATCTCAAGTCTGCCCATACCTCTCAACTGGTATCACAACTGCAAGCCTCAATGCTTCTTGTGAAATCCACGTCGGGTTCACAGCCTTGATCCATCACCTCAGTTTCTGATTCACAACTTGTTCATCTCTTCCATTAGGCCTTCTTTCATCGAAAGTTGATCCGAGCGAACCCTGGTCAGCTCATCCACTGGGTTCTCCACTTGAAGAAGCTTATCTCGTGACACCTCGGGTAATGCACACTCTTGACATGCTGCGATCCTGAGGGAGGATGATCTGCTAAGACCTGTGAAGCAAAACAAAGGCCACGAGGGTAGGATCACATCTCCAGGATAATATTAAAACAAACAAGGCCTTGAGGGATAAAATCCAACCCCGAGCCAACTAAGTCACTTGGTCACTAGGGAATGATCCCTCATTGCGCCAACACACTGAAATAGGACCTCGGCGGGACATAATTCCCGAGTCGATACAATAACTTGGCCACAAGGGAATGTATCATTCTTATGCCACTCAATACTTAGCCATGAGGGAGAAACTCCATCCCTATGCCAACAAAGATAATGAGGCCTCGGTGGGACGTAACCCAAACCGATCCATCAAATCAATATAGCCTCGGCGGTACAAAAGCAGACCCAAGCCACCAATTCACTATGGCATCGGTGGTACAAAAGCAGACCTGATCCATTAAATTTCTCATAGTCTCGGTGGAACAAACGCAGATCCGAGCCATCAAAATTCCCATGGCCTCGGCGGAATAAATGCAAACCTGAGCCATCATGGCTTCGACGGAACAAATGCAGACCCGAGCCATCAAATTTCTTACCAAGACTTAACCACGAGGGAAGATTTTCAACCTTGGGAAATCACCATGGAGACTGGAAAAATGGCGTCCCACTTCAAGTCATCCACCAAAAATAAAATTAGGATAAAAATCGAGAAAAACAAGATGAGGGTGATATATCACATACCTCGTACCGACCCAAAAGAAATAACAAGGAAACCTAAGATAGACCCAAAATAATAATTTTGAACCTTAGAGTCCAATGTCCCGACGAACCGAGTTACGGATCGAAGGGGTGGCCATCACCATGAGAATCTCCACATGTTAGGCAAGCCCAGAGTCTGTAAACGCCATGGAGACCCTCAAGCCTTTCCCGTGCTTTGCTCATATGGATCCGAAATGGGATGGCCGATGCCACATGTTTATTCTTCCTCCCCGTGTTTGGTATACCCGAGACTATAAAGACATGGAGGCTCGTGGGCCTTACCCATGTTATGCACCTAGAACGATACCTTAGTATCTCAAAGTTGTCTTCAATCTATGCATGTGATGATTACCAATGGCCACCAAGCGCCGCACCGAATCTTTCGCTGAGCATGCTTTGGATACCCGAGGCGCCAAACATCATGCAGGTCTTTACGCTTAAGCTCCCCAAAGATGCAAATCATTATGTAGTGACACTCTGCCTCGGGGGTTTAATAATGACACCATGGATTGGCGTGCCGCGAGGGGTTCACACTTTTCCCATATGTCTTTCACCCATTTATGCATTATGAACTCCTCAAGGTGCAAGTCATGGGGGTTGACGCCCAGACCGGGGGTTTGATAATGACACCGAAGATTGGTGTGTCACGGGTTTCACGCCCTCCCCACATTTCCTACACCCCTTGATCTATTCTGACCATGAGTATCTCACAAGAATATTAAACACGTCTTTCCCCTCCAAATAATAAACAATAAAGGTGAACAAGTTTCTATTTAAAAGAGGAAAGTCTTATTCATATTCAAGGGATCTACTATCCATCTTACAACTCTTTGAGGGTCATTTTAAGAGAGGCTCTATTGAAATTATCCTTCAGCACCTCAACATTCCCAGGCTTCTTGAGCCGAATACCGTCCAGCTGCCCCAAGCGATAGGTACCCAACCTGATGACATTGCTACTGGTGCTGCCTCATCCTCATGACCTCATAATCAACGCACTCGATGAGGTAGCCATTCCTCACCAAGTCCTTCATTTGCTCATGCAGGTCCTTGCAATTTTCTGTGTTATGTCCCATTGTATTATGGTGGATACAATAAGCCATGTTGTTTCTCTTATCCACTTTAAACTTCCTTGAGTCGAGATCATTCTACAGGCCATTTTCCCTTACCTCCCGAGTTATCTGCACCAAAGGTATGTTGAGGGCGGTATACGGGTCGTCCCTAGTAATTTGGAGCTCCTGCTGGGTTGGTCTTGGTCTCTTCATTTTCTTAGTCATCTGCTTCATTTCTGCCACAACCAACATCTTATTACCAGTGATATCCTCCCACATTCGACTAGGCTCTGCCTACATCTGCTCTCTTGCCGCTCTTTCCTTCAACCTTTCAATTTTCTCCATCATGGCCTCCAGGAAGGCTCGAGTTCCCTCTATTTCTATCCGTAAAGTCACCACCATTCTTTCATCCACCTTGGCACCGTGGCATCCGAATATTTATGGTTCCAGTCTCCTGCCATCGTCTTAATGTGTTTGCAGCTTCTTGTATTGTTCCCCATAGACGGCGCTAACTGTTGTCGGTTGATTTTCATTCCAGGGATAATTCGATTAAATCATTTCTCGAACAATCCTCCTCAACTGTGAATTTGTTTAGTTTGTTGGGAACCAAATACAAACTTAGAAAAAGAAGAAAAACACACAGATAAAATAGAGGATTTAACGTGGTTCGGCGAAATAGATCCAACCTACGTCCACAAACACAAGGGAAAAATGAACTTTTATTAACGGGTCGGGTATGACCGACCTATTTTACAAGCGAATAAGCAACTATCTCTTGCTTGAACTTAAGCTTTTGTGCTTCTTTTTTACAAGTGATGTGCGAAAAACCCCTCTTCTTTTACAATGAACTCCCAAACCTTTTATATAGTACGTCTAGATCTACTATTGCTTCAACATGTGTCGTCCCCCGCGTCTTCTTGATATTGTTGCTTATTATCACGCGTTATGCTCATAATATCAGCCATGTGCCCCTTTCACTATTACTCATATTACTTTCTCCATTAATTCGTCAAAAGTAACTTTATTCTTTTGTCTTTAGTTGATTCATGTCGGTGGCTCTCCATCATTTTCTCCTTTCGATGCATTATTATAATCGTTGTCAGTCTGTAAACCTGCCATTTTACTGTTGTAAATTGTTTTACCAACCGACCACCCATGTGTCAAAAGATAAGATTCCTCCATGGTCGGGTCCAGAACTGATACTGAGGTAGTATCTTGAGACCGAATCTGACCATGCTTCCTTCCATTTGGTCAGGTTGATTGCCACAAACCACCTCGGGGTAGGTTTCCACTTGGTATCGAGGTTCTTTCAAAACTGATACCGTCTTGCTAGGTCGGGTTGGTATCACGACAAGCCATATTGGCCTTGGGTGTCTCTTTATGTACTGAGCCCAATCTCATCTGCATGATCTCTCATTCTTACGAGGACCTTGGACTTTATCTGCTAAGTGCAATCCTCATTCTACCATTCATTGAGATTTTGACTTCTTAAGGGTGAAAACCCACCATCAACAGAAAATATATATATTTTAAATTCAGACTTCAATTAACAAAATTAGAGAGTTCATTTAATCACAAATCATCCAGAAACTGATTTCATAAAATCATATTAGTTCGGTCGACTGAGATCGACTTCGGTCAATCGATCATCTAGTTCGACTAACTATGATTTGTGCCGAAAGCAAACCAAATTTTTTCCTAAAATTCGGTCGATTACTGTCTGCCTAAATTTTGACTTTGTCCGAACCAGATGTGCGGGCTCCAGTATCAGGACGCGCGTTTTTATTCCGAATTTATCCCAATTTATTCAGTATTTTATCGTTTTTATTCATATTTAATTCGGTTGAGTCGTGATATCATTTTGATTTTTAAAAACACCCCTAAAACACATCAAAACGCTCATAATACCCGAAGTAACACATAAAATATTAAGATAGAGAAGTGAGAAATATAGGTATATTGACTGCTAATCAGACGGGGTGTTACAAATTTCTTTCATGTGATTTCCTAATGACCTACAAATGTACATGAAGTGAACTAATATTATGCAATATATAGAAACCATAATCTCATTTTTGAAGTCATTAGATGAAAATTCAAGTACAAAACTACATGCTACAAAGAATATTGGACTTAAGGATGGCAAAAAAGTCCGGGCCCGATCCGAGGGTAAAAAATCTCGAGCTGGGCCCACAAAGTAGAGGCCCATGCTTAAAAAATATTATATATATTTATATTTATATAATAAATTATATTTATATATATTTATATAATAAATTAAAAATAAATTTTAATTTTTATTAATAAAAAATCAGGTCGGATAAAGCCCGACCCGAGCCAGGGCCCGGGTTCGGCAGGCGCTCGAGCCGAGCTTTCCCAGGCCCGAGCCAAAAAAATAATTATCGGGCTCGAGCCGAACTTATCAAAGCTCGAGCCCGGCCCTACCCATTGCCATTCTTAATTGGACTGTGTATAACATTGTGATTACTTTAGCACAAAGTCATTCTCTTGATTACTATACAAAATTTAACCCATGCGGCTGCTGTTGTTGTGCCAGTTTTTGAGAACAATTCACAATTTCATAATGTGATCCGAGTAACACACCCTATGTACAAAGCATGCAATACCTCAGCTCCCTTGGCAACTTACCCCACTGGCAATGACTCCATCACCATCACAATAATGTTCTTTCCCAGTTTGGGTTCTAATAATAACTTATGGGAAACTAATTATCCTTTTATGATTAGAGACTAGGCTAACTTAATTTTAATCAAATTATAAAATTAACCCTTCAAACCCTACTCATAGCCTATTATTTGTTTAATTAAAATTTCAATTTAATACAGCATGATACAAATATTTGGGTATTTATTTGAAATCAAATTTTAAAATTATTAAATCAAAATTTTGATTTTATAAATTAATTTATCAAATACAATAAAATTAGGGGAAATTGTCGTATGTCCATTCGAAAATTACTTAATGTTCAAAAAAACATATAATTTTGGGAAAATATCATCTATACACCCAAAGTTTTTAAAAAAATTATCACTTATCACCCAAAATTTAAGATGTTTTATCATCTATCCACTCGAAATTTAGTTGATGTTAATAAAAAAACCAAATTTTTGGGTGGTAAATGTTCATTTTTAATAAATTTGTGTATACATATTCTCAAAATTATGTATTTTTTTTTCAAATATCATATAATTTCCAGAAGGATAGATGATAATTTCCCTTTAATTAATAAAATTTAAACTTTTAAATTTGAAACATGATTATCTAATGATCATGTATTTTAAAAACTTTATATTAAACAATTTAATATAATTTTCATTTATGACTAAAATTAATTATTAATCACATTAATAATTTTAACATAACAAATAGTTATGCATGTGAGTTCATAATTGGACTATTCGATGGTATTATAGTTTTCTATAGTATATTGAGCTAACATGGGGAACAAATGGACCCACGAGCTCTAATAATATTGGGATATTGATTAAGACTCTTTAATCAAATATTCCAAATTATTAACTTTAGGTTATTCCACTAATAATCTTAAGTTGAACTCTCGTCACTGCAGATATTTAATTTAAACTGACCTACGTCGCCGTCCATTAATATAATCATTTCATATAAATTGACCATTTGCGAGTATCTTATAACTAGAGTGAGTCCTAAGATCCGTTATACCTCTTTAATTATTCTTATGCCTTAAGTACCATTAATTATCTAATGAACGATTTATTCATAACTATTATAAATTTTATCTTTTTATTCGTAATAGAAAGACTTGAGCACTCTAACCGTTCAAATATTGAAACAACCCTTAAGGAATATACTCATCTACTTCTTGTAAGAACGAATGGATTTCATATTTATGTAAAACGTTTATAGTTACACATCAAATCATGTCCTTAAAATACAAAGTTATTGATCAAGAATTATACGGTGATCTCACCCATGTAAATCAAATGATATTGTCTTCCATGTAAGAGTTCGTGATACACTCAAGATTCATATCAATTCATCTATGATAATCTAATATACTGATATGAATTTCTTAGTCTAATGAATATTAAAAAGAATTCATTTTTGTCTGAATCCAGTATTATATGATCACATCATAAAAGATACCATCATTCTCATGTCGCCACATGAACTATCACAGATCAATGTCGTTATACATTTATGGAATGGACCGCAACCGTAGATAAACCACAAACAAAGTACTCATTTTGTTTGTTCTTTACGGATTATTTTAGGTTACCAATTTCAAGCTTAAATCCTATTGAGTATGACACATATACACTAAGTTTGAAAGTACATTAGTAATCAAAGGTATACAAGACAATTTATAATATGAAAATTAAATCAAAAAATTGATAAATAAATAATGCATCATTTATTATTACGATAATAATCTCGTTTATATATGACATGATGCTTTATGGCATATATCCGAATAGTCTCAAGTTAAATGACCATATTTACTACTCGACTCGATAACACCTCCTACTGACGGTATTGTGTACTTTCTATTATGAGTCTTCTATGATTTATTTAATATTCATTAACAAATGAAAACCTATGTGTCTATATGAGTTTTAAAATTTATAGATCATTGGGATAAACTATAGGAACTATATTTTAATATACGACGCATACTAGTTTCATGGGTTTATATATTGAGTGGTAAATATTTTATCATTTTATTTTTAAAAAAATGAGAGTTTGAACTCTTTCATATCGTATTAAGGTCCCCAAGAGGCGTGACTTATCATATACTTCTGAGTGCCTTGATCCTAACAGGCATGATGTGAGTGCAATTCGGTGTAACTCTTCTTAGAAGTTGCATTTGTTTTCCCATTGCATGTGTATGTGCGTGTGTTTTATATTTTTGCACGTTTATTTGTCTTTTCACTACATATGGGTGGGTGTGTGTTTTGTTTTTTGTTATATGTCCCTTGGTATATATGATGGAAACTCGGACATAAATTTCATAACCGATTTCGAATGGACGGTAGTATAATCTGCACTCCGGATACAACTCCATGTACCATTGGATAAGCCTTGTTGTATTTTTTCTTATTTTTGTGTAAAAAATGAAAAAGACCAAAAATATTTTGTGGCTTGTTAGAGCATAAAAATCTTGTTGTATGTAATTCTGATATGTAGGATATATGATAATGCATGTATAATATGCTTTTATTTTTCTTAATGTTCTATGTACATGAGTGTGTGTGATAAAAACCCATGGTATATCTTGTGTTTGTAATTCACATACATATTTTTTTTGCTTTCAATGTTTGGTAGCATGTATGAGTTTTTAGACGGGCAGTCTAATCTCTATCATACTTTGCTCACTAAATAGTGTGACATTTGACTAGATAATCTTATGCTATCCCCTAGTAATAAAAAAAATTATTTTACATGAGACTTAAGAGTAAAAGAGCCAATAAGCCAAAATTCAGAAGATAAGGGTAAAAACCCTTTACTCGAAAGAGTTTTTATTATGAGCTCATCTTATTTATGGGGAGAATATTATAGCATGCAAATGTTGCTTATTTTCAGGTCCTAATAGTGCTGGGTTTGAACACATATTTTGTGGACTTTGGTGTGTCATGAGATATGATTTATTTGGTTGTGTCCCGGTCATAAAATACGGTCTTAAGTCTTGGTTTGTTGTGCACTTATTTTTTACGCAAGTACTTGCTATACTTTGATGTTTATGTCATATGCATGTATGTCGTATTTATCAAAATTTACAATGATGCATATTATTTCATGTCATAACCAGCTGAGTACTGACCAGGTGTTATTGTACTTGCTTGAAGTGCAATTTCAGTCCATTTTGACTTTTTTTTACTCAGTGTGTGCTTGTGTGTGCTTTATGTATTACATATAATTTCTTTTGCGACACATTTCTGAGTCTTGTTTTTACTTCCCTTGTGTAATTTTTGCTACCTGAGTGGGCCTGTTAGTGAGTGGGAGTAAGTCATGTTTGCATATACTTTTGCATGTGTTGTTTCCCTGGCAACCTTTCCCATTTATCATTTCGTGCAAAAATGGGGAGAGTAGTTTAGTAGTTTGGGAGTAGTTGGGTAGTATATCCATTTGTTTGATCTTCATTTTAGGAGGAGTATGATTAATGGGGATATCTATCTGTATATGCATGAAAGTTTTATGAATTTAATATATTATATCTTTTCTTTATATTCCATGTGTTTTCACAGTATATTCTTGTTTGTGGATGTTTCAGGTAAACATGTTATTTACTGAGGTGGCATTGATTTCAAGACTATTTGGTTAAGTATTAGATCGAGTCATATTGTAATAAGTCACTGTTTTAATGGTTGACAGTTGGTTATTTTTCTTTTAGAGTCTTTTACAGTAAAAGGTAGTATTTTGTCATGGAATAGCAAAAAGGGAGATTGTTAGTTCCATTTTTGTTAGTGATGTCTGTAACAAAACATGTTCAATTGAGTTGTAATGAGTCTTGAAGATCTCGGAGTAATTAGACAAGTATTTGGACAACATCATATGGAGATATCAGAACGATGTTCACTCTTTTGAATATTCTTGAATATTTAGAGCTCCAATTGACATGAGGTCAGTTGCATTTGAAATTAGACTCGAAGACGATCGCGTACATATAAAGAACGCATGATTTGACTAAGGGACGAGAAAGTTTCAAGCATTTTACGTTACACCTAAAAATCAGTCTGTGGCCTACGTTCACATTTGCGTTCGAACGTTTCGAGGCATAAACTTTGCGTTTGAAGTGCGTTTGAAAATCTGTACGTAAGTAGGATATTTTGGACATGTTTTTAAGCCAAAATAACACTAGGAAACTATTTCTTTTGCCCTACCTATATAAACAAACATTGAGCTAACTTTACAAGTGTTGAAAGCACATTAACTTGAGCCTAAACACATTCTTAGTTTTCAATCTTATTGTTCTCACTTTGAAGACTTATTTATTTTTCTTGTCTTATTTGTTTGTGATGAGATTGATCTTTGTTAAACCATCAACACATCAAAACCCAATTTCCTAAACCTTAAGAGTTCTCAATGAGGGAGATTGGCAGTCGAAATTTTGGCATTCAGAGTTGCGGAATTGATCCACTCAGAGACTTTAGAGGTTTTGAAGAAAACTATGGGGTACGGGCTCGAGGAGTTGTTCGAGTTCTTGCAGTCTAGATGTATTATAGTCGGTGGAGTTGCCACCATAATTCTTTTACCATCACTATAAGTTTTTTCTCTATATAGTGGATTTGGGCCGGTAGCTGAAATACCCGGAGTGGTTTTTTACTCGTATGAGTTTTCCACTCCATTACCAAAATAACTTGTGTTGATTTTGTATGGTTGATTTATTTTCTGATTTAATATTCTGTTTTGTTTTATTATTATTAGAATTAAGTGTGTTTGTTGAAAAACCATAATAACAATATTTAGGACTTATCAAGGATAAAAACCTTGGTAAAATGCGAACTTTTAAGGATAAATCAAAATTATCTAATATATATATATATATATATTTAATGAAATTATAAGAAATTTTTTTCTCTTACTTCAATCACGAGCTAAATGTTGAATGGAATTTTTTTTTGTTTTGTTTAAATAATTGACAATTTCTCTTGTAGAAACATTGAAACAACTAAGAGATTATTGAAATCATTGTTTAGATTAAAATTATTTAAATTTTTTAATAATATATTTATAATCATTAATTAAGTTTTATTCTCAAATCGAGTCTCTAAATAAATTCCAAGGAGTTTATAACTAAGGTCATTAGAACTGAAGTCACTGAAGCATGTGATCTAAGATAAAATTTTCTTCGAATTGTTTTAAGATTTTGTTTGATATGTTAAAAGTGCAAAATCTCAAACTTGATATTCAATCATTCTAAAATTTGACTTCTGAAAATTTCTGAACGAACCTCACTAGTTTTCAGATGCCTTCCACTATTTTTTTTTATTGTGGATCCCATATCACGTTTTATTTAATATGATAGTCAAAATCATTAATGAGATTGTTTAAATCAAAAATCCATTGTGAGTTTGATTTGATTGTGTTGATGGGGATTTCTGTTGCTAAGGTTTTTAAACAGTTCGGTAAGGGCAAAGAAGGAAAGTTCTACTCATCCGGAGGATCATAGGTCAGAGGTTGTATGTCATTTCTGTGGTAATATATGAGTCATTAAACAGTAGAATAAAATGCAACCAAACAGATCACAACCAAGAATACTAACCAATCTATGCAAAACCCTAAAACTTGAAGTTTGAACAAAATCTGGAAATTATAAGAACGAATCCAATTCGAGATCTTTCTGTCCTTAAGAACTTATTAGCCTCCGTCTCTGGTGCTTACGGATTCGAAATGGCCAACATTCTCCCAAGATTCCTGGGATGTTTCTTGTTCAATGAGCACTCCTTAACAAGTGTTTGAACTAGGAAATTAGTGGAACTCTCTCTCAATAATGGAAAAATGTGACTCTAAAATTCGGATGTTACTGTATCTCCTTGAAATTGGACATAATGCCTCTTTTATAAGGCATGGAAGGTAGCCAATAGGGCACCCCTTGGGTTGGGGTACAACCATCCAAAAAGTTGTACCGCTCCCATGCACCACTCCCATCCAAAAGACATATTCATCCTTTAAAAAATATTCAAAGAATTTCCAATAATCCCCCAAAATTCTTCAAATATTCATGCAGACACTTGAGAGAGTTACCATGAACTAAAGCTGCATTGAAATAGGTAGCTTTCGCCTTGAACCTTTCCTAGTGACGGTGACCCATAATCTTGAATTGTTCTGCCATTGGTGTAAACCAAGACAATTGCCAACATACAGTTTTAATTCGACCATTTTCCCGTTCTACAGTTGTGTTCATTTTGGCCCTGAATAATGGTCCTGGATTTATCAAGTACTCTAGGGTAACCCGCCTTTAAAAGGTAATATGTTTTTTCCTCCATTAGGACTCATCTCCTAATATAGTGATCATTAAAAGCCTTAGCTTATCCTAACCTTGACAGACAGCACTCTGCATCATTATCGGAATGGGAAAGAGTTCAAGTGCTTGTTTTGAATTACAAAAAGTTTCTGTTGTCCCTTTTGAACCTAGATTTTGGGATATCCAGTCTGCTAGGTTGGGTTTCTACAGTGACAATTCTTAGATTATAGGCTTCAAGCCCATTCCCCTTGATGACTTCTCAACTTGCTCTTGAGGTAGACCTTTAGTTAGTGGATCCGCTTGGTTTTCCTTCGATTTAACATAATCGATCGATATTATGCCACTTGAGATAAGTTGACGTATGGTATTATCTCTCCGACGTATGTGTCGAGACTTACCATTATACATTGTATTTTGGGCTCTCCCAATAGCCGATTGGCTATCACAATGTATCCTAATAGCTGGCACTGGTTTGGGCCAACTAGGAATATCCTCTAGGAAGTTTCTAAGCCATTCTGCTTCTTCCGTTGTTTTTTCTAAGGCTATGAACTCCGATTCCATAGTAGATCGGGCAATACATGTTTGCCTAGAGGATTTCCATGACACGGTTGCACTACCAAGTGTGAAAACAAATCCACTCGTAGATTTGGAATCCACTGTATCAGATATCCAGTTAGCATCGCTGTATCCTTCTAGAACAGCAGGATACCTCGCATAATGCAGCCCATATTTTGAAGTTTCTCTCAGCTACCTCAAATCCTGAATTACTCGTATATCTGCTAAGCCTGTTTACAACTTGAGCGATATCAGGTCGTGTGCAATCCATGAGATACATCAAACTACCGATGACTCTCGAATACTTTAATTGCGATACGCTTGAGCCAGTATTCTTTGATAGATGAAGATTTAGGTCCACACGAGTTCTAGCCACATTTAGATCCCCTTTGCTATATTTCTCAAGTATCTTCTCAATATAATGAGTCTAAGATAATATATATTCGTCTGATGTCCTAGAAATCTTAATTCCTAGGATCACATCAGCTACTCCTAAATCTTTCATATCAAATTTGTTGGATAATATATTTTTGGTAGACTGAATCATTTCATGATTACTACTAATTATCAGCATATCGTCTACATAGAGACACACAATGACATATCCTTTTTGAGTTGATTTAGTGTACACACATTTATCACACTCATTGGTTTTGAACCCACTTGACAACATTTCTTTGTCAAATTTCTCATGCCATTGTTTAGGTGTTTGTTTTAATCCGTACAAGGATTTTATAAGTTTGCACACCTTCTGTTCTTGTCCAGGAACATTAAACCCGTCTGGTTGTTCCATGTAAATCTCTTTATCTAATTCACCATTCAAGAATGTCGTCTTTACATCCATTTGATGTATTTCAAGACCAAATATAGCTGCTATGGCTATGAGCTTTCTTATTGATGTGATACGAGTCACTGTTGAATATGTGTCAAAGTAATCAATGCCTTCCTTTTATCTATAACCTTTTATGACAAGTCTTGCCTTGTACTTATCTATTGATCCATCCGTTTTTATCTTCTGTTTGAATACCATTTGTAGCCCAGTGGCTTACAACCTGGAGGAAGATCAACCAACTCCCAAGTATGGTTCTGTAGGATGGAATCAATCTCACTGTTGATAGCCTCTTTCTACAGAGGTGCCTCCGGAGAAGACGTAGCTTCTTTATAGCTTTGAGGCTCATTTTTAAACAAGTATGTCAGAAAATCGGGACCAAACGACTTAGACGTTCTGGCTCTTTTGCTACGTCTAGGTTGCATTGTCTCAACGTTTGCATGTTGAACTGATTCTTGGTCAACCTGATCATTGTCTTTGACAGTATCAATCGTTCTTTTGAGAGACTCTGTTCTTTGTCTTTCCTTACAAGGAAATGTTCTTCAAAAAATATGGTATTCCTTGACTCAATTATCATACTCGGATTGATGTCAGGAATCTCAGACTTGTGTACCAATAATAGATACGTGTACGTGCCAATTTGGGCCAAGGACAAAACCGTCTTTCACTTCGAACACAATACCAAGTGAGGCCCAAAGCAATAACCCAGCCCATTAAACTTTAAACCCTTTACAAAAATAAAAGGACAAACCATTTGACCGATTCTCTCTTTTCCCCAACAAAGAATATATCGCCCACATGCGAAATATTCTCCCTGCCGAAAGCAGAGACAATAAGCATGTTATGGGGGCCCATTTCTCATGTGCAGATCAGAGAATTCACCTTTCTCCTCCTATAAAATGAAGCATAATTCATGAAGACGAGGAGCTTCTCAACTCTAATTCAGGCTTCACTTATTTCTTACAAGCCTATGCTCTTTGACACTAGCTCTCTGAGAGCTCTCCATCCCCCCTTATACACTTACCACCGCCCTCACGGCCACCCAGAGAGGTCAAGGTAACATCAAACCTACATTTCACATTTATATAATTACTGCTCATTTCATGCTACTGACTTGGGCGTCGGAGTGCCCCCGGCACCCACCACACGGTGGTAGTCTTCTCCCGCTCACTCTACATTGTTTTGCAGGATCGCTGATGCCCCCTATCTACAAATTCTGATTGTGGACCTCGGCCGAAATCCAGCGTCCACAATTTGGCGCCCACCGTGGGGCCTTAGCGATTCATAGCAAGCAAATACCACTCGGTCGACAATCTTTACAAACAGACACAAGATCCTGTAGTGGCATAATCAGCCACTCTACATAACATTTACAATCAATGGAAGATGAAAATTGATCCATGTAAAACTCGAGTACTAATCTCCAATAGTAGCATGAGGCAACAAGTCATTTCAACTATCTTATCAAACTCAATCTCTTATGAGCATTCAAGAATATGGCAAGTGAAAATTCATCATCAAACAACCATCCATTTAATCACTAAAAAAGCCATCACATTTCACCAGCCAACCTTTCACAACAAGTCACATCTTCCGTGTGAAAGGAAATGTTGGAGTAATTATCTCCAATCTACACCGAAGAAAGCACTCTGCCACATGTAGTCCTTAAACAAATGTAGACTGTAAGAATAGCCTACTATGAGACCACATGCTAGATCATATCTGTAAAATTATATTCAAAGAAGAGATGATTGTGGGGTTCACTCGACAAAGCCACATGCAAAGGAGAAATGGTCCATTCGACAAAACACCATGCACAGGCCAAGACATATGGGATCCAACTTGATTTAAAATGACCAGGTCCCATTCGACACTACAAGATATTCTGATTTTTGAAAACCATCAGATAAGTATAGTGGAAATAATACCTCTCTTTATTCCACCATTCACGAACCATCCCATATGCATAAACATCATACGCCTACAAAAGATGTAAGCTTATCACCCATCACCTTGAAAATCCCATGCTACACTCCATACAGAAAGAGACAAATCATGCATGGCCTAGCCAACATACGCCTTCATTAACACATCCATATAAGCACAATACATGTTTGCTTTCATGGCTTGCATTGCCCATTTTTGGACATACCAGTTGACCACTAAACATTCAACTCTCGCTTGTGTTTCATACTTGTAGTTTCTTTCATTTTTATTTTTGGATTTTTTGAGTCTACATATAAGCATATTCACGTGATTCATTGGGTGCTTTGGCTTGGATTTTTTGAGTCTACTTATAAGCATATTCACGTGATTCATTGGGTGCTTTGGCTTGGATTTTTTGAGTCTACATATAAGCATATTCACGTGATTCATTGGGTGCTTTGGCTTGGATTTTTTGAGTCTACATATAAGCATATTCACGTGATTCATTGGGTGCTTTGGCTTGGATTTTTTGAGTCTACATATAAACATATTCACGTGATTCATTGGGTGCTTTGGCTTGGATTTTTTGAGTCTACATATAAGCATATTCACGTGATTCATTGGGTGCTTTAGTTTGGATTTTTTAAGTCTACATGCAAGCATCTTCACGTGTAGCATGAAGTATTTTGACTTGGCTTTTTTGACTCTACATACAAGCATCTTCACGTGATCCATGGAGTGCTTTGGATTGGATTTTTTGACTCTACATGCTAGCATCTTCACGTGTAGCATGGAGTGCTTTGGCTTGGCTTTTTTGACTCTACATACGAGCATCTTCACTTGTAGCATGGAATGATTATATGAAAGGTCTCATTTTTGAATCGACACAAGTAGTACGTGGAAGAAAAGAAGGAGCAGGCTTCAACGAAAGTCAAAATAATAATATGCTTTCTTGGTGTATGTGGAGCATGAACACAAAGCCAAACAACAAAACTATTCTCCATACGACAATGTGGATGGCTATCCACTTCATGCTACATGGAAAACTTCCAATCTCTCCAGACAACTTGGAATTATTGTCAACTCCTCCAGACTAAGTCAAAGGTTAGTCATCATCTTCATGCTACATTGATTTATTATTGCCAACTCCATACTACATAGGGAATCTTTTATCATTCCTAGTAGAAAAAAAAAAAAAAAAACTTTCTTGGATCTCCTTTAGGTCCAATCGACCAATCTTTATCAAGTTAGGTAGTATGAAAATTCTTTTGGACTTTCATCAAGTCAATTTGTCCCAATCGACATCTACATAAGTGTAGCTTGGGATTTATTGTGGATTTCATGCATGTGTAGATTGATGTTTGATGTCTTTCCCAATCGACATCTACATAAGTGTAGCTTGGGATTTATTGTGGATTTCATGCATGTGTAGATTGATATTTGATGTCTTTCCCAATCGACATCTACATAAGTGTAGCTTGGGATTTATTGTGGATTTCATGCATGTGTATATTGATGTTTGATGTCTTTCCCAATCGACATCTACATAAGTGTAGCTTGGGATTTATTGAGGATTTCATGCGTGTATAGCTTGATATTTGATGTCTTTCCCAATCGACATCTACATAAGTGTAGCTTGGGATTTATTGTGGATTTCATGCATGTGTAGATTGATATTTGATGTCTTTCCCAATCGACATCTACATAAGTGTAGCTTGGGATTTATTGTGGATTTCATGGATGTGTAGATTGATGTTTGATGTCTTTCCCAATCGACATCTACATAAGTGTAGCTTGGGATTTATTGTGGATTTCATGCATGTGTATATTGATGTTTGATGTCTTTCCCAATCGACATCTACATAAGTGTAGCTTGGGATTTATTGTGGATTTCATGCATGTGTAGATTGATATTTGATGTCTTTCCCAATCGACATCTACATAAGTGTAGCTTGGGATTTATTGTGGATTTCATGCATGTGTAGATTGATGTTTGATGTCTTTCCCAATCGACATCTACATAAGTGTAGCTTGGGATTTATTGTGGATTTCATGCGTGTATAGCTTGATATTTGATGTCTTTCCCAATCGACATCTACATAAGTGTAGCTTGGGATTTATTGTGGATTTCATGCATGTGTATATTGATGTTTGATGTCTTTCCCAATCGACATCTACATAAGTGTAGCTTGGGATTTATTGAGGATTTCATGCGTGTATAGCTTGATATTTGATGTCTTTCCCAATCGACATCTACATAAGTGTAGCTTGGGATTTATTGTGGATTTCATGCATGTGTAGATTGATATTTGATGTCTTTCCCAATCGACATCTACATAAGTGTAGCTTGGGATTTATTGTGGATTTCATGCATGTGTAGATTGATGTTTGATGTCTTTCCCAATCGACATCTACATAAGTGTAGCTTGGGATTTATTGTGGATTTCATGCATGTGTAGATTGATATTTGATGTCTTTCCCAATCGACATCTACATAAGTGTAGCTTGGGATTTATTGTGGATTTCATGCATGTGTATATTGATGTTTGATGTCTTTCCCAATCGACATCTACATAAGTGTAGCTTGGGATTTATTGAGGATTTCATGCGTGTATAGCTTGATATTTGATGTCTTTCCCAATCGACATCTACATAAGTGTAGCTTGGGATTTATTATGGATTTCATGCATGTGTAGATTGATATTTGATGTCTTTCCCAATCGACATCTACATAAGTGTAGCTTGGGATTTATTGTGGATTTCATGCATGTGTATATTGATGTTTGATGTCTTTCCCAATCGACATCTACATAAGTGTAGCTTGGGATTTATTGTGGATTTCATGCATGTGTAGATTGATATTTGATGTCTTTCCCAATCGACATCTACATAAGTGTAGCTTGGGATTTATTGTGGATTTCATGCATGTGTAGATTGATGTTTGATGTCTTTCCCAATCGACATCTACATAAGTGTAGCTTGGGATTTATTGTGGATTTCATGCATGTGTAGATTGATGTTTGATGTCTTCCCAATCGACATCTACATAAGTGTAGCTTGGGATTTATTGAGGATTTCATGCGTGTATAGCTTGATATTTGATGTCTTTCCCAATCGACATCTACATAAGTGTAGCTTGGGATTTATTGTGGATTTCATGCATGTGTAGATTGATGTTTGATGTCTTTCCCAATCGACATCTACATAAGTGTAGCTTGAGACTTGTTGTGGATCTTATGCTTGTATGGCTTGATGCTTGATGTTTTTCCCAATCGACATCTACATATGTAGCTTGGGACTTATTGTTGATCTTATGCTTGTATGGCCTGATGCTTGATGTTTTTCCCAATCGACATCTACATATGTAGCTTGGGACTTGTTGTTGATCTTATGCATGTATGGCTTGATGCTTGATGTTTTTCCCAATCGACATCTACATATGTAGCTTGGGAATTGTTGTAGATACCACATATAGTTATGACTTGAGACTTGATGTTCATCGCAGTCTACATCTACAAGCCTATATCTTGGAACTTGTTGATGAACTCATTCGACAATATACCCATTATCCTGACCTTCATCTGGTTCAGTCGACTGGGGACATCCCCCATTGGCTCATGTAGAGTCAAGTTGAAGACCTGGCCTTCATCTGGTCAGACGACATTGTAGATTCCCCTGGTCCTTTGACCCGTAGTATGGGGATTATCCTGACCTTCATCTGGTTCAGTCGACTGGGGACATCCCCCATGGCTCATAAAGAGTCAATTGATTATCCTGACCTTCATCTGGTTCAGTCGACTGGGGACATCCCCCATTGGCTCATGTAGAGTCAAGTTGAAGACCTGGCCTTCATCTGGTCAGACGACATTGTAGATTCCTCTGGTCCTTTGACCCGTAGTATGGGGATTATCCTGACCTTCATCTGGTTCAGTCGACTGGGGACATCCCCCATGGCTCATAAAGAGTCAATTGATTATCCTGACCTTCATCTGGTTCAGTCGACTGGGGACATCCCCCATTGGCTCATGTAGAGTCAAGTTGAAGACCTGGTCAGACGACATTGTAGATTCCCCTGGTCCTTTGACCCGTAGTATGGAGATTATCCTGACCTTCATCTGGTTCAGTCGACTGGGAACATCCCACATGGCTCATGTAGAGTCAACATACGACCTTCATCTGGTCTAGAAAAATTTGAAAACTCCCCTGGTCTTTGACCAGTAGTATAGAGATTGTCCTGACCTTCATCTGGTTCAGTCGACTGGGAACATTCCCCATGGCTCATGTAGAGTCAACATACGACCTTCATCTGGTCTAGAAAAATTTGAAAAACTCCCCTGGTCTTTGACCAGTAGTATGGAGATTGTCCTGACCTTCATCGGGTTCAGTCGATTGGGAACATCCCCTATGGCTCATGTAAAGTCAACATACGACCTTCATCTGGTCTAGAAAAATTTGAAAAACTCCCCTGGTCTTTGACCAGTAGTATGGAGATTGTCCTGACCTTCATCGGGTTCAGTCGACTGGGAACATCCCCTATGGCTCATGTAGAGTCAACATACGACCTTCATCTGGTCTAGAAAAATTTGAAAAACTCCCATGGTCTTTGACCAGTAGTATGGAGATTGTCCTGACCTTCATCGGGTTCAGTCGACTGGGAACATCCCCTATGGCTCATGTAGAGTCAACATACGACCTTCATCTGATCTAGAAAAATTTGAAAACTCCCCTAGTCTTTGACCAGTAGTATAGAGATTGTCCTGACCTTCATCTGGTTCAGTCGACTGGGAACATTCCCAATGGTTCATGTAGAGTCAAATGGAAGACCGACCTGAACCTTCATCTGGTTCAGTCAAATGGGAACATTCCCCATGGCTCATGTAGAGTCAAATGGAAGACCTGAACCTTCATCTGGTTCAGTCAACTGGGAACATTCCCCATTGGCTCATGTAGAGTCAAGTCGTAGATCTGGCCTTCATCTGGTCCAGAAGACATTTTAGAGTTAAGTTGAAGTTTTAAACTTCAGTTACTTCAAAAGATATAGAAGACATCTATTATCAGGATCAAATCTCCGATGATACACTCGACATATTACTCTTCAAGTCAAATGCTCTTTGACTTAAAGAGTAGGGAACAAACTGTACGTGCCAAATTTGGGCCAAGGACAAAACCGTCTTTCACTTCGAACACAATACCAAGTGAGGCCCAAAGCAATAACCCAGCCCATTAAACTTTAAACCCTTTACAAAAATAAAAGGACAAACCATTTGACCGATTCTCTCTTTTCCCCAACAAAGAATATATCGCCCACATGCGAAATATTCTCCCTGCCGAAAGCAGAGACAATAAGCATGTTATGGGGGCCCATTTCTCATGTGCAGATCAGAGAATTCACCTTTCTCCTCATATAAAATGAAGCATAATTCATGAAGACGAGGAGCTTCTCAACTCTAATTCAGGCTTCACTTATTTCTTACAAGCCTATGCTCTTTGACACTAGCTCTCTGAGAGCTCTCCATCCCCCCCTTATACACTTACCACCGCCCTCACGGCCACCCAGAGAGGTCAAGGTAACATCAAACCTACATTTCACATTTATATAATTACTGCTCATTTCATGCTACTGACTTGGGCGTCGGAGTGCCCCCGGCACCCACCACACCGGTGGGTAGTCTTCTCCCGCTCACTCTACATTTGTTTTGCAGGATCGCTGATGCCCCCTATCTACAAATTCTGATTGTGGACCTCGGCCGAAATCCAGCGTCCACAATACGCACTACTGTTGCGAGCATATCCAATGAATATACAGTCAACAGTTTTGGGTCTTATTCTAACCTTCTTAGGTTTAGGAACCATCACTTTGGCAAGACACCCCCACACTTTTAGGTATTTGTAGGAAGGTACGTGACCTTTTCCACAACTCATATGGTGTCTTGTCCAATCTTCTGTGAGGAAGCTTATTTAGAACGTAGTTTGCGGAAAGCAAGGCTTCCCCCACAAGTTTTAGGGTAAACCAGAACTTGTCAACATGGCGTTCAACATTTCCTTCAACGTTTGATTTTACGCTCAACAATCCTATTTTGTTGAAGAGAATAAGAAGCAGTGGTTTCGTGAATAATTCCGTGCACAGAATAATATTCACCGAATGGTGAAACATATTCACCACCTCTATCACTCATGATTCTTTTGATTTTCTTGCCAAGTTGATTTTTAACTTCTTATAGTGTATAAAGCTCTCAATAGCTTCATCTTTGCTCCTCGGCAAATACACATAACAGAATCTTGTGCTATTATCGATAAAAGTGATAAAGTACTTTTTACCGCCTCTTGTTTGCACAATATTCATATCACAAACGCCAATGTGTACAAGTTCTAAGGGTTCAGAACTGCGTTCTATGGAATGAAATGATGTTCTATGCATTTTTGCTTCAACACATGTCTCACACTTATGTTGGCTATCAATTGTAAATTTAGGTATAAGGTCCATGTTAATTAATTTACACATTGTATCATAATTAACATGTCCTAACCTCCCATGCCATACATTTTGTGACTCAATAATATAAGCAGAAGTACTAGCTTTATTAATAGCACGATTGACAGTCATTACATTGAGTTTGAAAAAGCCCTCCGTGAGGTATCCTTTTCCTACATACACATCATTCTTAGTCATTACAAACTTGTTAGAAACAAATACAAGCTTAAAACCAGCCTTGCTATGGAAAGAGCCCGAGACCAAGTTCTTTCAAATATTTGGAACATGCAATACATTCTTCAATGTAAGCTCTTTTCTGGATGTCATCTTCAGAACCACTGTGCCTTGTCCAACCACTCTAGAGGTAGACGAGTTTCCCATTGTCAGATGATCGCCGCCATCGACCTTCTGATACAAGGAAAACATTTTGCTATCTGCAGCGATATGACGAGTAGCCATAGTGTTTACCTACCATTATCTCGGATTCCCAACCAAGTTGGCTTCAGTTACCACTGCTGATAGGTTCATTTCTGAGATCTCATCAGTCAGTTGCTCTTCTTCATTGACATGGGCCTCATTTTTCTTTTTCTTGCCTTTGTTCTGAGACTTCTTGTTTATGCAGTCCTTTGACATATGACCGCTCTTTCCACAGTTGTAGCACTTCCCCTTGAACTTTTTGTTTGCTTGGGAAGAACCAGTTCCACTATTCTTTCCCTTCTTGCTACCCTTTACACCCTCAATGATGTTGTCCTTAGACTCCATAGTCTTATAACTGGCCTTCTCGGACATCCTATTGTCCTAATCGATTCTCAATCGAACTCCAAGGTCTTCAAGGCTCATCTAATTCTTCTTGGGTTTCAGATAGCTCCTGAAGTCCTTCCATGATGGAAACAACTTTTCAATTATGGTGCCAACCTGAAACGTCTCACGGAGTTTCATACTTTCATTTAGTATTTCATGAATGATCAACTGCAGTTCACCCAACTGTGACATTACTTTTCTTGAATCTACCATCTTGTAGTTCAGGAACCTACCCACGATAAACTTCTTTTGTCCGGCATCCTCAGTTTTATATTTCTTGTCGAGAGATTCCCAGAGAACCTTCGTAGAACATGCCTTGGTACACATTGTACATGGTATTATCAAGTCCACCTAAAAGGTAGTTCTTGCACAAAAATTCGCCATACGTCCATGTCTCTTCCCGCAGCTGCTTAGCTTTTTTCGACTCATCCTCCACAGGTTCCGGAGGATATTTAAGGTATTTAGCCAACTGCAGAGTTGTCAGGTAGAACAATATTTTGGTCTGCCATTGTTTAAAGTTTGCCCGATCAAACTTCTCCGGTTTTTCTCCATGAGAGACCAGTACTGTGATGTTTTCGCTAGCCATATATAAATGGAAATTCAACAGGGGTCAATTAATCTACAAAAGATAATTTGCACAGCGATCAACAAATGATCTTGTTCAAGTGATGTACCAAAGTTTCCACTTGTTGTTCTATTGGACAGAAGTACCAATAAACACAAGTCCTTGAATTCCGACCAAGGTTTCTTATGAAAAGTAGATAAGGAATATTCCCAGAGGACGAGGGGGGTCTGGAATAACCACTTAATTCCCTGACCACTTACGATCTTATCACCTTTTTGACAAAATATCCTTAAACACTTTCTCAACAGAATCTCTTAGCAATTCAACTTTAGTATTTCATTTTCAATTTCATAATACAATATTGATATGTATAGATATATGTGTAAATGTCAATCAAGATTGGATGGAATTACTTGTGTATGATTACACTTTAAATTCTCACCTAAGTATGCAACACACAATCAATTTTCAACTTTATCACTATGTGTATGCTTGTGATAATTGAACACGCTAATAATAACTTAAATCTATACTACCAAGATTATTGTGTTTCAGTATATGATTTACTAAGTTAATATTATGAACACTTAAATTAATCTAAGTCTTTGCAGTTTATAACAATTCCAGGACTAATTCGTTAGTGTCACATTCGTATCTACGTTTGAACGAGACTGTCCAGTGTGTGTACGTTCGTGTTGCGTTCGAGAACGCGTTCGAACCAAATGTTCCAGAGAGTTCATATTCGTGTAACATTTTATAACGCATTCGAACGAAATATTTCTGGAGAGTTTACGTTCGTATAGATACGCATTCGAAAGAAATAATTCCAAAGAGTTTGCGTTCGAGTTGTGTTTAGGACGTGTTTGAACGAACTAAGTCAGATTTGTGTTCAATTTGCGTTTAGATACGCGTTCGAACGTTCTTAGGCAGAAGGCTTATGTTTGAGTTGTGTTTGAAGACGCGTTCGAACGTTCTTACGAATTTTCAGATTTTTGCCTTCGCGTTCGTTGGGCGTTCGAACGCCTTGCATATTTTTTATGCACAAACAGTATTTTCCCAGAACATTTTCTAACTTAGCATGCAAATCACTATCTAATAACTCAATTAATAAGTTCTTAATATTGTGGTAATATATGCGTCATTAAACAGTAGAATAACATGCAACCAAACAGATGACAACCAAGAATACAAACCAATCTATGCAAAACCCTAAAACTTGAAGTTTGAACAAAACTTGGAAATTATAAGAACAAATCCAAGTCGAGATCTCTTTGTCCTTAAGAACTTATTAGCTTTCGTCTCTGGTGCTTACGGATTCGAAATGGCCAATGTTCTTCCAAGATTCCTTGGATGCTTCTTGTTCAAGGAGCACTCCTTAACAAGTGTTTGAACTAGGAAATTGGTGGAACTCTCTCTCAAAAATGGAAAAATGTGACTCGAAAATTCGGAATTACTGTATCTCCCTGAAATTAGACATAATGCCTCTTTTATAAGGCATGGAAAGTTGCCAATAGAGCACCCCTTGAGTTGGGGTGCAACTCTCCAAAGGGTTGTACCCCTCCCATCCAAAAGACATATCATCCTTTAAATAATATTAGAAGAATTTCCAATAGTTTCTTTGACCCAACATGCAACTCGGGTACAGTTTCCTGAGCATGACCGACCAGAGAATGTTACATAGTGCAGACTTCAGAGACCGAAAAATTGGAACCGGGGCCGACCACATTAGATCGAAAGTTCGATTTGGTCCTACCCTGCCTTCTGGAGCAAATAGATGAGTTTGGGTATTTCAGTCAGGACGATATCCGTTTAGGAAGCTCGACATGTCACTTGTCCGACCTCTTGAAGACCGACAGAAGATCAGAGTGGTTGTTTTTTCCTTCGACAAGTGTCATTTTTCAAAAGGACTTTACAAGCTGGCACTATTATTGTTGCATATGACAGTGGAGAAAACATAGTGATGTGACAGGAGACAGTGGAGAAAACAGAGTGATGTGACAGGCCGTCAGGTTTACTTTCGGCAAAGACAGTCTTGGGACAGAGAGCCCGTCAATCAGTCGAAGACTACGCGGGAAACGTCACACAAGTTGGGGGAATAGTGTTGTAATTCCTGAGTATATAAAAGAAAGTTAGATTCATTTGTAGGGGATAGCGAACAAAAGAAAATGAACAATACTTGTAAAGGTCGATAAACTGCTAGGTCTCACTTGGACCTCTTTCAGAACAGGTCGGCCGAGTTAGTTCTGGTAATAAAAACAACCCCACCATTTTTTGCCCGTTGACGCAGGCTGGATTTGCTCCAACACGTTAAAACTCTCTTGTCAACTTGTGTGCTTTTCTCGCCTTTTACTACAGTTGCCTTTGGTCTCCCCAACCAAACAAATTCAAGGTTGAAGGAGGATTGTCTCAAGTGAGTTATCTCGAAACTGCCAATGGGACGAAAATCACCCGTCAAAAGATTGAATTTTAAAAATTATCGTCTAAAAAATAGTTAAAATCGATCAAATTTGATGAACCGATTTGATTGAGTTTTTAATAAAAAATTTAAATCAAAAAATAAAAATAAATATTTTTATCATTTTTAATTAATTAAATTATTTATAACATCATTTAATTTTACTAGTTCAACCGAAACAGTTCAACTGGTTGAATCAGTAACCCATTGAATCTTTAAAATCACTGGTTTAATCATTAATCATATTTTTAAAATATTAATCAATAGTTTGAGTCAAATTATCATTTTATAAAGTCATAGTCACTAAATTATCTTTTTCACTTTTCAGATTCTTCCATCTCTAATATTTTATTTTATCAATTCCATAAAACTCTTCAATTTTTTTTTACTAATTATTAAAATTTTAAGCCGTAGGTCACCAACATTAAATTATAATTTAATAAGTTTTTAATTAATATTATGACTTTCCAAACAAACCATGGATCACTAGATTCTTTTTTTTATTAATTTTTTTTACTAATTTATTAGTGAGAGTTTTATAGTCATTACTAACATAATTTATTAAAATAATAGGCACTTATTAAAATTTATTTATCGTTTTGTTTTTATATTTTATTTTTTCGACATTTTTATTTTATATATATATCACTTATTAGTGGGAGTGCAACTGTGCAAAAGTAATTTATATTATGATAAATTATGAAAGTGTCTCTAACATAATTAAATATGTACTTTGAACTTAGGGTATTGTATTCTGTTGACAAAAGAAAGTCACCTTAGAGCGAAATCGCTCTAGAACGAAGGAGTAAAGGATGAAGGCAAGAAGAGCGACGAAGGGAAGAGCTCAGGATGACCAAAGTAGTGATTAGAACGAGAACACATGATGCAGTTGATCCTACGACTACAGCAGTTAGGCAGTTTTCCCTCAATGATCAAGCAGTTGAGGCGCATAACTCAAAGTTGAAGACACGATTCAACGGTTACCACGATCTAGCGGTTGCAAGGAAGTTACAAGCTAAAAAACCGTCCAAACAATTGGCAAAGTTCACTATAAAAGACTCACTGATGTGAAGAGAAAAGCCTGATCAAATGAAGACTCAAACGAGCATATTTTTTATTTTTTAGTTTCATAACTTTTAGGATTGTATATTGTGTGCTTGCGCCCCTTGAAGGCTTATTCACTTAATCAAACACCCCTTGCTGGGACTTTATCTTAGAAGGTTTGAACCTTTCATGTTTCTCTTTCTTTGCGAATAAAAATTGCAAAAATATTTTTTTGACGACCACAGTGGGAGATTTGGTATAAGAAGTGGAGATTCCTCTGAAAAGAAACACTCAAACTGGCTCAAGTACGGAGGAAAGAGGACTAGATCAAACCAACCAGCCCTACGTTCCAGTCGTAGTGGGTCAGTTCGAGGGTCTGGCGGACTGTAGTCAATATGAATGTATGTGAGAGCTTAGCCCTAATGTGATTCGTGCATTGTCGATGAATTCACACAGGATATTGTCAAGTAAGTTAGGCTTCAAAGTGCTCATATCATAGAGAAGTTTACTTCGACTAGTAACTCGCATTATGTAAATATGGCCAATAAACGAATTAATGGCCAAATGTGTAAACGGGGGGACAACCCTGTCGTGGACTACACCTCCCCTTATACCAAGCAGTCAGAAGGCTGGTCCGAGTAATATTCCCCTACAAGGAATCACGCTCCCTACGACTTCCTGGGGAGGAAGAGCAAATGAAAAATTCTAGCAAAGTGACGTATTACAGGAACATCGATTATGAAGTAGGCGAAATGGACATCGAATTGGCCGACTTGTGTTTGGCCAAATTAGTTAAAGGGAAGCCGTACGTTTGTAAAGTGTGGGCCGAACCCCTAGCCAAAGAAAAAAAATGATAAAAAAGGTAGAGACTTCTCTTTTGATATCACAAAAGTCGATACCATATTCAATCAATTATATAAGGACAAATAGATAAGCTTGAGTGATCACCACACGTTGCCAAGAGGCCGAGCAAATCGGCAGAAAAAAATATTATAAGTGGCATAATACGTGGTCCCATTCAGCTAATAACTGTCTTATTTTTCGGAATGTTTTGTAGGATGCCATAGAATCTGGACGAATAACATTCGAAAAAAAAGATGGCAGTGGACGAAAACCCTTTTCAAATCCAGTGGAATTAACATGATCAACTCGGATCTTACCAAATTGAATTTTCCAAAATTCAAGTTGGTCCTAGATAAAGAACATGATGGTCATCGTCCAAGCGCTCTGGAAAGAATTAAAGAAAGAAAATAGATGTGAATACATCAAGAAGTATGGCGGAATCATACTTACATTGATCGGATTGGATACGTCGTAGAACAAAACTTTTGCTCCTCCTAGGAAGCTCTCGGCCAAGCTCTCCTTTTGTGCTCCATGGAAGTCTTCAAGCTCCAAGCTTTGGTGATGATTCCATGCTCATGGGAAAGGTTTCCCTATCACCTTGTATAACTCCTTTGAGTGCTAGCTCTTTGTGATTTTTGCAACAAAAATCACTATCTTCATCCTCCAAGATTCGGCCATGGAGGAGAATTTGAGAGAGAAGAAAAATGGCCCTTGGCCGTGACTTAGGGAGAAGAAAGAGAGAAGAAAAATATGTTTTGTGTGATTAGAATTGTGTATATAATACACATTTTTGAAAAACAAATACCAAAACATAAAATAATGATATATGTCTTTCAAGCCATCAAAAGCTTTCCATCAACCATTCACATTAACCAACTACATCCATCACTCAATGAATAGTGACTAGATGTCAATCACCAAAAAGGTGATGAGACTTGAGTGACCGATGTGACGCGTGTTGTGACTTGTGGGCCCCACTTGATTCAAAATGCAAGTGGGCCCGCAAACACTCCCGGGCTCGGGTTCGTTAATTTCGAATTAACAAATTTTTCATTGCGTCTTAATTAAATCAAATTTAATTAAATAATTATGCATAGTAAAATTACTATTCACATCGCTAACGAATTAATTCTAAATTAACTCGTTTGCCCGAATTAAAATCCGATTTTAATTCCGCGTCGAAATCCAATTTCGTTTAATATATCGAATATATTATTTTATCGATTAATTCCAAATTAATCGTTCTCTCTCTTTAAAAAATATTTTATCCTAGATAAAATATCTCCGTAATTAATCCCAGATTAATTTTCTCTCTCATCTAATTAATCCCAGATTAATAAAGTGTGAGTCATACGTCATCGGTGAATGTTCAGGAAGCGACCCATGAGATCCCCGAATATTCTGGCAGTAAATACGGTCGTCAGACTATCCGAACACGTACGTACCTAGTACTACGTTTTTACCGATTTACAAGACAAGGTTGGCTTCTAGCAAAGTTGCATGCCTACCCAATTCTCCATAAATATTCTTAAAGGAATATACGATCTATATCAGGCATAGTGTACGCAGTATTTTGTATATCGATCTAGTATCGTATGTCACGTGCTAGGCCTAGGGTTGGGAATGTGTCTGCCCCGTACGAAGCACATGTCGGATCTCTGGTAACTAGTCTCTATATCGGGATAAACATGACCTAGTCATAATATCCCAATAGCTGCAGCATATAAGAGCACTAGTTATGTATCCTACGTGATCATCATCTCTCATATGTCTGAAGTGATACTTCTATCTTGACATCACACCCAATACACTACGATTCTCAATATACCCAGAAGAGGCGTACACAGAACCGGTTAAAGCCCTAGACGACCAAAACCAAAGTATATCGATTGTCACAAGTACTAGCGGTGCAAGTCTCAGGTTAAGATCAAATACATCTACCCTGAAGCGGACTCCCATAGACACACAGACATACTACCATGGGATTCCGCGAGGTCTATCTAGAGCGAAGCTGTTTTTCATACCATCGGTAAAACACAACCTCATATCGCACTTGCATGAGTATCCAATACCCAAATATATGAGAACTATGCCGTTATGCTCCCACAACGCGCATAAGTGCAATACTAGTCTATTCCGCATTATCGATGTCCAATCTCGATAATACTATGACTAGGGATATTTAATGATTAAACCTTTATGCATTGATACTGTCTAATATCATCTCAATCCGGAACTAATCATAAGGACTTCTATCATTTATATATCTTGGTAATCCAATTACAAATGATAAAAGAGCAATTTCCTTTTTTACATAGTTAATTTGTACAACAATCACCATGATCTGTACAAATAGTGATGCTATGGGTCATAATTGTCCAACAATCTCCCACTTGGCCTATAGCCAATTACTCAGGTGCTTTACACTTGAACTATGTACGTGTGGCTCAAACTTCTGCTGAGAAAACAACTTTCGTCAGCGGATTTATAAGGTTATCATCTGATGTGATTTATTCAATCATCACATCGCCACGATGTATGATCCGACGGATCAGATGAAACCAGTTTAAAGTACATATCGGATCGTTGATGAGACCGTTAATTCTTTAGCTTATGTTGTAGCCTAGCTCAACTGCTAACAAAATTATTTCTAATCTAATTAGAATTGTTTAGATCCAAAATGCTACTCTTGCTGCGTTAGTTGCAGCAAAGTTTCGCTTTTGTTGTTTATTCGGTAACAGTATCTTGCTTGGAAGATTTCCATCTCACTGTTTCGTTATTCAAACTATACAGTACCCTCATTACGACTTATAGTCGTTTTTTTCGGTTTGGAAACTTGCAGTAGTGAACCCAGTCATTTCAAGTTCTCATTCTCCATAGTATAAGACAGCATCTTTAGTTCATCTAAGATACTAAAGGATGTTCTTAACATCAATCCAGTGACTATCACTTGGATTGGCCTGATTGTGACTGCATATGCTCAAAGCATATGAGACACCAGGTCACGTACATTTATTTCAATGTACGAGTACTCAGAGAGTGTCAACAACTTTTAGATCTTACCCAGTAGGATCCTTATTCCTAGAATAAAGGTTGTCTCTCCCAAGAATTCTACGAAGAATTTTCTATGAAAGCCAAGCTTTCACCGATTATATTATGGGAATGTCATTTCCAAGAAATGATATGTCATCATTATATTGGACATTCATTGTCAATGCGTTCCCACTCCTTATACACAAGAATCATATTTATTTTGAATTAATTCATACACCATTATAATTACATCAAAACATCAGTTCCAAGAACATAATGCTTGCTTCAATCCCAGATTGATCTTACTTGCAAACCTTGTTTGCTTGTTTTGGTATGCCAAAATCGTCAGGATATTGTAAACGTCCTCCTAAAGGTTTTCGTTTAAGGAAAGCGATTTTGACGTTCAGCTGCCATATTTCATAAATGAAACATGCAGTGTTTGTAAGCATTATCCAAATGGATTCAACCGTGACAACAGATAAAAAGATTCGTCGTCATCAACACTATATTGATGACGATACCCTTTCTGTACAAGCCTAGCTATATGCATTTGTTTGTTGCCATTCATGTATGTCTTCCTTGAAGACCTTTATAGTACCAACAGACACAATATCTTATGGTACAATAACCAGTGTCCAAACTTGGTTGGTATACATGGAATCCATTTCGGACATTATGGCACTTTGCCATAATAGGTAGTCGATACCTTGTATCACTTCCTCATATGTAGTCAGTTTGTATTTCTCAATAAGATTGGCATCTTTATGAGGCGAGATCAGAAACCCATACCTCCCAGGTTGTTTTCTGACTCTCTCAAACTACGCAGTTCTTGTGTATTTGAAGATTATGGTACAGTTTCATCCTTGATGAACTGTTTGTGTTCCATTATAGAAATCGGTGCTAGGAACAGTATCACTCCAATTTTCATCGAGTTTTACTATCCTCCCACTTACCACTGTATATAGGTATTCCTCTTAGGAAAACCGCATGGTGAGCAACAATTAAAATTGTTCTCTTGTGAGTTGTATAAGTACTATACTTTGGTTTCCCTAGGATAACCTACAATTAGGCACTTATCCGATTTGGGTTCTAGTTTGGCATCATCCAAACGTATGCCTAGCATTCCCAAATCTTCAGGAATGAGAAAACCTGGTTTCTTTCCTGTTCATATCTAATATGAATTCTGTCAAACAGATTTTTATGGAACCTTATTCAAAATAAGTATTGCACTGTTTAATGCTTATCCATTTGAAGGAAAATGGTAGCTCAGAGTGACTCATGATTAACCTTATCATGTCCAACAAAATTTGATTTCTCTGTTCGGACACACCGTCAAATTGACGTGTTCCGTTAGGAGTCAACTGTGAAAGAATACTATACTTTTCAAGTAATTTGAGAAACGTATTGCTTAAGTATTTTCCATCTCGGTCTTACCGTGACAGTTTTAATATTTTAGCCGATCTGTTTGTCTACTTCGTGTCGAAACTCTAAAAGTTTTCGATTCGTGTTCCAAAGGAAACACACAACCATAACGAGATGCCACATCCGTAAAGGTCACGAAATATTCATATCCACCTCTAGCCTAGCTAGATATGGGCCCACTTATGTCACTATGAACGAAGGCTAACAGATCGATGACACTTACACTTTTACCAAGTAAAGGGTATTTTAGGCACTTTGCCCAATAAACTAGATTCGTAGACATCATTTGAATATAATCAAATCCGTCCTAGTATCCACTCTTTAAAAGTGTGGATATACGAGTCTTGTTTAATGTGTCCCAGACAAAACTGCCACAAATAAGTCTTATCTGATCAAATTAGTTTGAGCTATTTGTTTGTCATGTTATATGTTTGAGATTTATTATATTCAAAATATAATACTGTTATTAACATCTAATGTGTTTATCTTAATACCATCTTTATAAAATAAAACACTTTAGTGTTCTAGAATATAAAGGTATACTCGCAACGAGTTATACTCGATATAGAGATAATGTTTCTAGTCAAACTAGTTACATTAAAACAGTTTCCTAATTTAAGTACACACACGAAGGGTCGTTCCTAAACTTAGGTACCTACGGTTAAAACATCGACGTCGTCTCATTTCCTGTTCGCAGATAAATCTATCTGAAGTCAGTATCCTGCTAATAAGCAGATTCTGCCCATCAGTACATATTTATGTACCATATTTAGTATCTAAAATCCAATTTTAATATTAGTAGTGAACATGTTTATAACAAACATTCTTGAAGCCGGAGCCTTGCCCCTCTTCTTTTATTCCTTCATGTATGCCTTGTTCATACGGCACTTACGCTTCCAGTAACCCTATTTGCTACATTTTAGGTATCATATTGGGATATGCCCTTTGTCTTCCTAGAAGACTATAATGATTTGCCTTTGCCCTTTTCTACACCCCATAAGTCTTTAGCCAAGCCTTGGCCTTCTGGGATATCGAAGTAAGATGCGGCTTGCGCTTCTTGCCATTTTGTAAACTTTGGCTTTGTCTCATTGAGCATAGCCATTAACTCTCCAAGAGTTTTCTTTTGCAATTAATGCTTCTAAGATCTAAGTATAGATCTATGAAGATCCTTCAATTTCAACATCATGGTTTAAAGATCTAATCCATAGTTATGACGATGAAATTAAGGAGTCATTATGGCAAGGATAATGGATTAAGCAATAAATTTATCATCACATGAATCTTCCAAAGATCATGCTCTACTATTTGCTTAACTTTGGGCTTAGGCTCGAGATGTCATTTTATCAAATAAAATAACTTCTCGATTCTTAAGACTATCCTGAGGTTTTATTCCCAATCTGAAGATTAAACCATTTAAATACATTTTCATCCAAGATTATGTTTTAAATTCTCAATCTTTCATTTTTATCTTGATTCTAATAGTCTAACTATTTAATCAACGATTTAAGGTACATTTGTATATAATTATTACTATAGTCCAACTATATAATCAACTATATTTTGATTGGTTAAATTCAATCATATTGATTACTATAATCCAATTATAAAATCAACTATTTATTGAATTAGTTTGAATACAGTCCAACTGTTTAATTAAAACAACGTTTGTATATATATATTGACGAATAATGAAATATGCGCGTATGGCAAGTATCTAAACGAAATTGCAAATCTAATACTTGCCTCCCATTATTTTTCGGCGAGCCTCTAACCCTCTGTTGATTACTCGGGAAACCGAGTTTCCTAGTGGGCTCGGATCCCGTTAAATAACACATAATCTTGACTTTGGCCAACAAATTGTATGATATTTAACTAGGTAGATCTCTAAGATCAATTGGATCCCATCCAATTCCTATATCCAGTAGGTGGACATCTAAGTCCAAAACATATATCTTATATATGCCAATATATCCAATATATTCCCTAACCTTTTTCCTCTGAATCAATTAAGCCTTGGCTTTGGCACAACAAACTTAATGATCCCAGTTATGCGGAACCCATTGACCTTGGAAAGCTTCGTAATCAATGTCGATGGACAAGAAGTGATCTTGACTTTGGCCAACAAATCACAACTTGGACAAGACACCGATATGGAACAAAGCCTTCATGATTCAAACACATCCGCAATGGACAAAGGTCTTGACTTTGGCCAATGCCAATCTTGGACCTTGAGTAAGAATCACTCAATGGAAGGAAAAACGCTTAATATGTTTTGAGGTTTTTCTCGTGAATTGGCAACCAATTTATTATCTTTGTTAAGGTCTCATCATCATATACCCTTAAACATGCATTCTAAATACATAATAAGGCGCGTAAATAAATATAATAATGATATGGCGGATGGATACTTAAACATATTGTTCCTAGAAAAAATCTCTCACTTTCATCTCTCCCGCTAGCACAACTTCTACCCAATTACATAACACTTCTAAAGAAACCTCATTTACATTGAGGGGAATAGGTGAGAAGAGAAATACAAACAGTTATGAGAGATAAGGCTGGACACGCAAGTCCAATTTAAATAAATTCTAAATTTATTACAATAATCTCCAAAATTTCCCTCACCCATCTAATATCCATCCGATATACATTATTCATACATCACATCCATGTGTTCACACAAGCATGTTATCAATCAGTCTAATCCAATTAATTAATCTGAATATTAATGACCATCCAATGTTCAAACAACGATTTGATTTTGCGCGAGTTAAACTCGTTTTGCAAATAAGTACTCAAAGTACGAATTCTTGAATTATATTAAACTACAACATTAAATCCAATTCAATTTGCATTTAATACTAATTCACTATTTAATTCCAAATTAAATACTACACTTTATTAAAGAACATTTACTACTTAGATTCTAAATCTAATCGTTACGGGTCTCAAAGCCCGATTAACATCCAATGTTAATTTAATTAAAGTCCAATGGGCTTTTAATTAATTTCTTAAGGCATGGACTTTTGGTCAACATGGGTCAAACCCAAATACCAAAACCCATTTAAGGAATCACCCTTAATTGCCAAGAAACCAATTTAGGCCCATTAGGCCCAATTAAAATTAAATGTCCATTAAGTCATAATTGGAATTTATGGATATGGTTTTGGGCCCAATTGGATCCAACCAATTTAGCCTAAACCAAACTTGGCCCAACCAAGCCTATTAAGCCCAATTACAACTTTACAAGCCCAATTTCCAAAATAAGCCCAATTCCAAATTTTATAATTCAATTAGCCAAAGTGTATATCCATAATTAATTAACTAAATTAACATTTCCAAAACATCAATTTACATAATTAATCATGCTTATCATCATCAAACATGTCCAACACATTTGAATCAAAAATCAATCATTTTCCATGCTTTACATGTCACGGCATTTTAGGGTTTTCTTTGTCCGATTCGATTTTAATCCAATTAAATCCTAATCAACATTACCTAAATGATTTCAACTCATCCAATGATCAAAATAAAAAAAATTCCATGACTTTAAGGCACACATTACATTCGGCCAAGCCAATTATCCAATCCAATTTTCATCAAATTGACAATGCATAACACCATGTTATCATAATTTAAGCATACTCAAACAATCAATTTCACTCAAACATGCTCAAATCAATTTTATCCAATTTTACCCTAATCAAGTTTCATGCTCAAAATGGCTCTGATACCATTGTTGGTTTCTACTATAGTCCCAAGGATCATTCAAGAAAGAAAATACATGTGAATACATCAAGAAGTATGGCGGAATCATACTTACATTGATCGGATTGGATGCGTCGAAGAACAAAACTTTTGCTCCTCCTAGGAAGCTCTCGACCAAGCTCTCCTTTTGTGCTCCATGGAAGTCTTCAAGCTCCAAGCTTTGGTGATGATTCCATGCTCATGGGAAAAGTTTTCCTATCACTTTGTATAATCCCTTTGAGTGCCAGCTTTTTGTGATTTTTGCAACAAAAATCACTATCTTCATCCTCCAAGATTCGGCCATGGAGGAGAATTTAAGAGAGAAGAAAAATGGCCCTTGGCCGTGACTTAGGGAGAGAAGAAAGAGAGGAAGAAAAAAATATGTTTTGTGTGATTAGAATTGTGTATCTAATACACATTTTTGAAAAACAAATACCAACATAAAATAATGATATATGTCTTTCAAGCCATCAAAAGCTTTCCATCAACTATTCACATCAACCAACTACATCCATCACTCAATGAATAGTGACTAGATGTCAATCACCAAAAAGGTGATGAGACTTCCATCACTTGAGTGATCGATGTGACGCGTGTTGTGACTTGTGGGCCCCACTTGATTCAAAATGCGAGTGGGCCCGCAAACACTCATGGGCTCGGGTTCGTTAATTCCGAATTAACGAATTTTGCGTTGCGTCGTAATTAAATCAAATTTAATTAAATAATTATGTCTAGCAAAATTACCATTCACATCGCTAACGAATTAATTCTAAATTAACTCGTTTGCCCGAATTAAAATCCGATTTTAATTCTGCGTCGAAATCTAATTTCATTTAATAATCGATTATATTATTTTATCGATTAATTCCAAATTAATCATTCTCTCTCTTTAAATAATATTTTATCCTAGATAAAATATCTCCATAATTAATCCCAGATTAATTTTCTCTCTCATCTAATTAATCCCAGATTAATAAAGTACGAGTCATACGTCATCGGTGAATGTTCGGGAAGCGACCCATGAGATCCCCGTATATGTTGGCAGTAAATACGGTCGTCGGACTATCCGAACACGTACGTACCTAGTACTACGTTTTTTGCCGATTTACAAGACAAGGTTGGCTTCTAGCAAAGCTGCATGCCTACCCAATTCTCCTAAATATTCTTAAAGGAATATACGATCTATATCAGGCGTAGTATACGTAGTATTTTATATATCGATCTAGTATCGGATGTCACGTGCTAGGCCTAAGGTTGGGAATGTGTCTGCCCCGTACGAAGCACATGTTGGATCTCTGGTAACTAGTCTCTATAATCGAATAAACATGACCTAGTCATAATATCCCGATAGCTGCAGCATATAAGAGCACCAGTTCCGTATCCTACGTGATCATAATCTCCATATGTCTGAAGTGATACTTCCATCTCGACATCACACCCAATACACTACGATTCTTAATATACCCAGAAGAGGTGTACACATAACCGGTTAAAGCTCTGGATGACTAAAACAAAGTATACCGATTGTCGCAAGTACTAGCGGTGCAAGTCCCAGGTTAAGACCAAATACACTTACTCTGAAGCGGACTCCCATAGACACACAGACATACTACCAATGGGATTCCGCGAGGTCTATCTAGAGCGAAGCTGTTTTCCGTACCATCGGTAAAACACAACCTCCTATCGCACTTGTATAAGTATCCAATACCCAAATATATGAGAACTATGCCGTTATGCTCCCACAACGCGCACAAGTGCAATACTAGTCTATTCCGCATTATCGATGTCCAATCTCGATAATACTACGACTAAGGATGTTTAATGATTAAACCTTTATGGATTGATACAGTCTAATATCATCTCAATCCGGAACTAATCATAAAGACTTCTATCATTTATATATCTTGGTAATCCAATTACAAATGATAAAAGAGCAATTTCCTTTATCACATAGTTAATTTGTACAACAATCACTATGATCTGTACAAATAGTGATGCTATGGGTCATAATTGTCCAACAAGGATCAACAAAACCTTTGTGTACGGTGTAAGAACAATATAGAATGGATGAGAGAGTTGAAAGATACCTGCGAAAGACATGTAAAGAATGAGCCAGTAGCATGATAACCACAGACCTTCGCACCAAGGTTCTACGATGAAAATTCTAACTTCGTCCAAAATATGAGGACATTTAGGCCGAAGATTCATCATCGCCTGACGTATGACATTCGTACCGCAGGCCGTATTCGGGACAGCATCCAGAAAGAAATTACCCTCTTGTAGATGAAATGACAAGGACGCAACTGAGGCGACACCAGTGAAATTATAGCCGTATGATGCGCCAGCAAGGTGAAATGAAGGTTGCCGCAGACCGTAATGCTTATGCAGGAAAGAAACCAGATGAAATAGTAAAGAGAATAAAGATCGAGGAGGGACAATGATGAGCTGCGAGGAGCGTACTAAGTTTGATAGACGAGAGCGAAATGAGACAGACGACGAAGAGCCCCCTATCGTCATTCAGTTCGGTAGTATGCCTCCGGTTGTGGCTAATCATTACTTATTGTCCGAGAAATTCAAGAGGATAACAGTAGAGGATCTTGAAATAACGAAGATATTTATGATGGTGATGACACCGAATTTGCGGCACTCTCAATAACGGATAGAGAGGCATTAGACGAGGAAACAACAGACATAGAGGAAGAAATCGACATCAGGATCGAAGCACAAAGAAGAAGAATATCATAGAATCAGCTTCTCAAAATTATATGAGGCCGGTAACCCTGCAGTCGGAACGGTATGAGAGGATTCAGGATGATCTTTATACCTCATCTTATATGGGACGCCTAAAATAAAACGAACCATCACCAGGGCAGAAAAGCGAAGATTGACCGTCAATAATATTTCTCACAATGCACCAGTCACGTTACCACTTTCTAGATAGGACACGGGAGGAGAAATACCTCGGACCAACGACGAGAGTGAGCAGATAGACCTATCAGGGAAAGTGGTATTCCCAAAACCACCATCGCAGATGACCAAGCACTTGCGGCCGTTGTATCTGAAAGTAAAAGCCAATGGGATACCCATCACCAAAATATTGATTGACAATGGATCACCCATCAATGCAATACCGTATATGATACTAGGGCGAAGTCATATGAGGACCTCATCCCTACGGAAGTGGTGCTAACAAGTTTCAATGGAGGGGCGACAACGGCTAAAGGGGTCGTCCCATTAGACTTGCAAGTAGGAAGTACTATGAAGATGGTGGTGTTCTTCCTTATAGACGGGCCAACCACGTATAACATGCTATTGGGACGAGATTGGATACATGGTAGCCGATGCATCTCATCATCTCTTTATCAATGCCTAATTTTCTGGAATCAGAAAGATGAAGTTGAAATTATACACGCCGACAACAAGCCTTTCACTGCAGAGACAAATTAGGCCGAGTACTTCATGTATGAAGGAAATTATGGGCCGACCCGAGTTCTGAATGAATGGGAAAGTTCGACCATTGTGGATCAAAATGACGAGCCATACCCTGCATGTATGCTAAATGGATTGTTCGCTCAAACAAGGCCAACCACAATGGTCTTTGGGGAATCGACGCACAACAGTTCAAATGAAGAATAACAAACAGAGTAAAGAACAAGTCGCACTCGCGGCTACCAAGGCCAATCTAATGGCCTATGTGATGGAATAAGAGAATGAGGTCGAAGCTCAAGCCGTGATTTCGGCCTTAAGGGATAAATTGTTAGCACACCAGACAGAAGACATGATAAGAGATACATGTGGGGTAAATTATTTACTGGAGGAAGTCACAAGAGTGAACTAGAAGAAGAAGAATACGCTCTAAACGGATGACACAGCCGGGTGTACTCTTTTATGGATGGGTATATAGGTTATAACCAGATCTACATCGCCGAAAGCGATATACATAAAACGACCTTTAGGTGTCCTGGTTCTTTAGGATGTTATGAGTGGGTGGTGATGTCGTTCGGTTTAAAAAATACTGGGGCTACTTCCCAGCGGGCCATGAATCTGATTTTACATGACATGATCGACACATTTGTAGATGTCTATGTGGATGATTTAGTGGATAAATCATAACTATGGATGAACATTTCAGCCATTTAGCAATGACTTTCGAGTGAATGAGAAAATTTAAACTCAAATTGAACCCAGCCAAATGTGCTTTCGGGGTGTGTACAAGAAACTTCCTAGGCTTTCTAATGCATAAACGGGGGATTGAGATTGATTCTAATAAATCTCAGGCAATCACTGAGGCCAAAATACCCCAAAATAAGAAGGAGTTGCAGAGATTTTTAGGACAAATTAATTTCTTATGACGATTTATCTCTAATTGTGCAGAAAAAATAAAGTGCTCTCCTCCCTATTGAGGTTAAAGGACAAGGACGAATTCATTTGGACCGAAGAACATTAAAAGGATTTCGACAGCCTGAAGAAATATTTTTCACAGCCGTCGGTGATGGTACCCACTGTGCCAGGACGGCCAATGAAGTTGTATATATCGACCAAAGAACAGTCCATAGATGGGATGATTGCGCAAGACGATGACACGGACGTCAAAAGAGCTATTTATTACATAAGCAGACAATTGCTGAATTATGAATGTAATTATTCTCCAATGGAGAAGTTATGTTTGGCTTTGTATTTTACATGTACTAAACTACGAGCCTACCTTAGGCCGAATATAGTGTACTAAATCACTAAAGTTAATATAATAAAATACATGTTTTCTCGTTCTATCTTGTATCAAAGAGTTGGTTTATTGTCATTATCATTATCAGAATTTGATATACGCCATGAGCCCCAAAAAGCTGTAAAAAATCACTAAAGTTAATATAATAAAGTACATGTCTAAGAGTCTGGTGAAGAGCGTCGAGAGAACCGCAGAGTCTTTCTTTCTTCGTCATGGAAGAACGAAGCCCAATTTTTTGGCTATATATATTGCGATACCGAGAGATAAAGGCCGTTATATCATTCTGTCGTTCTTGGAGGAAGAGTCGATCATCTATTGATATAGGCAAGACATGGAGAGCTAGTAGTCATCTAAATTCGGAGGAATATTTCTCTAATTTGAGAATGTTTTCTGGCAGAGCGGCCTGGAAAATATCCAACATAGTAAAATAAATATATTGGTCGATGATTTCCCGAAAGACTTACAGGTCCGTACTGGCTCCGACTGAAGAAAGGAAGGTCGAGATGGAACAGAAGACAACCGGTCGAGGCGATCTAAAATATTCTGGACCGATTGCAGCAGTGGGTCAGATGCCTGTGTACAAAGAAAAAATTATCAGATATAAACTGGAGTAATAAACTAAAGGAAGATAAGAAAGACTCACAACCCAGGTCCAGTATTCGAACTAGATGACCTCTCCGCCGATGCCTCGAAAACACCAACATGTGACGACATAAGTTCTCACTGAAGAGCCGAAGGCGAAGGAATTGAAGATGATTGCCGAGGAGGAACGAGAAATGACATCCATTCAGAAAACACGGCCCGAATGGGCGACGACTCAGTAATAGAGGCTTCCAATAGCAATACCGGTTCTTCCCCAATAGATTGGACTGAGTGAGCGGGAGACAATGGCCATTCAGAAACAACATATAGAGATTGGATTGATTGAGCGGGAGACAATGGCCATTCAGAAACATCAGATGGTTGAGCTGGACAAGCAGAAGCTGCCGGTCAAAGAATTGAGGAGTGAGGAGCCGAAGATGACGGTTGGTCAAACACAGAAGGTTCATGTGTCAAAGTTACATGAGACATCACCCGAGGGGGAGAGGGCTAAAGAGCAGAAGACGACGGCTGTCCAGAGGCCGAAATTGGTTGCACTGAGGAGTCCAAAGATGCCGCCTGTGGCGACGATTGTTGTGGTACGGGTGTAGGCTGAGCATCTGCAGGAGAATCAGAATCAGAGGAATCAGAAAATATAAACAACCTCTTCTTCTTCATAAATTCGACGAAGTACATCATCTTTGTACATAGACCGAGCGTTCTCCAACAGCTCCAATTCAGCCAAGCTGAAAAGGCCATCTACATCCCTATAACTTCCCCTAAGACATGTGGCATCAATTCTGCGCACCAAGGGATAAAGCTGTTTGAGATGACGCCAAAGTGGCCCGTTATCCGGCCAGATAGATTCGGGCACATCAGGCTCGTCATCCGGATCCTGTATAATTGGCACAAGATCGTCCACAGAGGGGCATTCAAATGAAGGATGGTCTCTCAAAATTTCCTCAACATTTGGACACGAGCGACCAAACTTTATACATAGCTCCAAACCTTGGGGGTCGGCTTTAGACAACGCACCAGTAACAACTGTCTCGCCCTCTTCTGGCGGTTGTTCCATAATTGGAGCCTCGACTGCTTCATCGTCTTCCGATGGAAGCCGAACAACCGGGACCACGTTGAGATCAACCTCTCCAAATGGACCTTCGACCATGGGAGTTTCGGGCTCTGGAGTTTGGGTCGTGTCGGGCACGGCAGAAGGTGGCTCCGATCTCTGCACCTATAGAAGATACAAAATTTATAAGACTTCAAAATATCTTAGACCGGCGTACAAGAAAGATTAGTGTTTCAGATCGTACCTTAGGACGACGTATAAGTGTCACGTCTGAATCTGAGCTATGACTGAGGGAAGGCTGTTTCCTTTTTGTTTGATTGATTTTCTTAGGTTTGGCCGTTTCAGCTGGTTCTTTGATCCCGCCGGTTCAGAAGACTTAGAATATATTTGGATGGTGGAGAACACCTTCATAGGGGCAAAGAAAAGAATCTTTCCTGACCAAGTGTCCAAAAATGGTCAAAGAAAGAATGGAAAGATGTACAAGGAGCAAAGAGAACTATAAAAAAAGAAGATAACAAAGAAGTCCCACAAGAGAGTCCCCCCTATGCTAGAGACCGAAAAGACTCTTAAACGGTCTGATGAAGCGGAGCGAGTATGGAAGAATGGAAGAGGCCATCCTTGAACGAGACCAAACTAGCGGGCAACGAATTGGGTGAATACACCTCCACTTCAGCCTTGCCATTGGCCCCGGTCAGGATGTCATGAATCAGGTCGCGGCTACATAAAAACTTGCGCCATATGTGAAGACTTGATTCATCCTCTTTAAACTGCGGGATATCATGGACAAATGAAGGGATGTCGACCAAGGAAAAGAGAAGAAAGAGGGAACTCGAGAGAGAGTGTGTAAAAATATTCGAAGGTAGCACGAGGGAGGAGAGAGGATGGCCAAAGTTGGGCAAAAAGAAGACCAGCACAAGGATAAGAATGATTTGAGTCAATTATGCCGAAAATAGGGAAGTAGGCTCGGAGCCAAAGCTGAATGAGCTATAGAGGGCCAGAGGAAATCGGTGAAGCCTCTGATCAAAGTTGTTTTTGGAGGACGGCGAAACCACGATAAATGGCGGCCAACATGAAAGATGCCAGGTCCAAACGATGACCATTGGCAAGGTCAGAGGAGATATGAAGGTAACCCGCCACTGGTTTTTGGTTGGGTGTGCAAATGATATATTTGTAAATCCAATAGTGGAGGAAGGTCGTCCGCTCCAACATCGAGACTGGACCGGCCGATTTGGAAAAAGTACGCAGAAAAGTGCATTAGGACGAAAAGGATGAAGAGTCCATTTGAGGAGGACGGAAACAAAAGTTTGTGCAGGCTGAGATGGGCGCACCCAGAGGGGCCAGCCCAGTAAGAGCGCCAATATCACGGAGGGTAATAGTGAAAGGACCAACAGAGAAAATGGAGATATTGTATTCAGAGGACCAGGAGAGTAGGAAGGAAGGAAACGGATTGTGGTCAAAAGAAGTCAAGACAAACGACAGTTCGATGAAGGAAAGGAAGCCATGTTCCTCTAGAAAGGCACGGGTGTCTGCATGCAATAGCATACGTTTGAACCATGAGTCAAATTCGGCGTCGTGTTTGGGCCATGTGCGAATGGGATTGGATTGAGGCAAATGAGAAATATTTAATGGCTCTGAAAACTGGAGACCATAAAAGGAAGGAAACTACTGAGTCAGCGGGGCTGTGGCAATAGTGTTGTCTTGAATGAAAATGGGACCGAGAGCACACTGGCCGTAGTTCTCATTAAGGGTATGAACATCGAAAGCGCTTACGGAGGAATCATCTAGAGTCATCTGAAAGTCGGTAAAAGTTGAAGAGCTGGTTTTGGGGGCAGAGGAAGAAGATACCATTAATGCTGGAAGATTGAGAATAAGAAAGAAACGAGCTTTGCAAAGAGTGCAGAAGGTAAAGTGAAAGCCAGAGCAGATTGAGTCCTTATAAAGGTGCTGAAGGATGGAAACAGCGGGAAAACGAAAAGGATAAAGAGCCCCCTGGACAATAGGATATGATTTCGATGTGAATGAGTGAGGGTGACGTGCGATGAAAGGAGACACATAAATGACGTAAAAAATGGCTCTTTAATGGGCCTCATGATGGAACGTATTGGGAAAGGTCACATATTTATTGCAGAAGTGATGGGTTCACATGGGACTGTAAAGGACAGCCTAACAAATTACAGGGCGAGAACTTCTCCCTCATGTTTGCCACACTCTCAGCATCTCAGCATCGGCCTTCACTAAATCGGCCAAGCCTCAGCATCTCAGCATCGGCCAAGCCTCAGCATCTCAGCATCGGCCAAGCCTCAGCATCTCAGCATCGGCCTTCACTAGATCGGCCAAATACAGGTGTCAACATAAGTCATTCCCCGGATAATCGTCCAGGCTGTCACCATTATTGTTATGTATGGTAAGGGAAAAGACAAAAGTTGATGTGACATAATCATCAGGCTGTAGGCTACTTTCGACAAAGTCAGGATTAGGGCAGAGAGCTCGTCAATCGGTCAGTAGCACATGGAAAATATTACAAATAAGAATAGTGTCACGTTCTGGTAGTATAAAAGAGGAGGCTCCAAACAATAGCTTGTAATTCTTCCAGAATGACATTCCCATATAACCTCCTGAGATGAGAATCAGCCGTTAACATTCGGCGCTGTCTATAAGAAACTGACGAAAAATAATTTCCAGACGATAATGAGAGGTAGGAACCGTATGAAGGTGAATAGTCCAGTAGCAGAATGGATGGAGGAAGGAAGGAACAGAGGGAGTAAAATAGAGCCGGATGTTAGTGTCCTACACATGCCACAATATCTCTAAGCATGATTCGTGTGTGAATAATAATAAAAAATAAGTTGCGGAAGACTTACATTGATCGGCTTGAGTTCAAAACTTTCATGGATGTTGAAGCTTCCAAGCTCTTGGGTGAGTATCCATATCATCATCTTTTGACTCTCATATGTGCTAGTAAGAACAAATGTGACAAATTTTATCCCCCAATGAGAAACAAATACGTCCAAGAGAGAGGGGTAGCAATCGGCCATGTGTTTTTGGCCTTTGTTTCCAAAACAGAGGCTAATTGCCTCTCGACCAAAAGCAAGAAAACAATGGCCTATTCGGCCAACTTCAAAAGCAATCAGCCAAGTAGTGCAGAGGCCATTTTACATTTTGTTTCTCTAAAAAATGCTTTCTACCAATTCACTAAAAACAAGAGAGAGAGATACTTCTCTTTTTCCTTTCATTCGGCCATATCTCTTCAAAAGTGAAACCAAAAAGGCTTTTGGCCAATAAATATAAATGAAAGACAGAAAGTTATGGCATTTAAAAGTCAAAATGGCTTTTATCTTGCTGGTGGCATGTCAGAGAGCAATTAAAGCATTTGTTTGAAAAGTCAAAAAGCTATTTTTGCTTTTCACTAACCATCGGCCAAGAGCAACAATTGCTCTTCATCTCTTTCGGCCCAGATGTGGCCATACAGCCTTGGCTACTTCGGCCATTCGCCCAAATGAGGGAGAGAGTGATTAATTTCTAAAATTAAATATATTGAGTATTTTTTAAGATTTCACTAAAATTCATCATTCATATTTATCATCAAAATGACTAATGATGTAAGTGAAGTGAGCCCTACTTTAAATTCAAAATTCAAGCGGGCTTGCTCAACACACTCCGGGCTTGGATTCGTTTAATTCGATTAAATGAATTTTCTGTCGCGATATAATTAAATCCAATTTAATTAAATAATAATACCCAGAAAAATTATTACGAAAATCGCTCGTAAATTAATTCCAAATTAATTCGTTCGCTAAAATTAAAATCCAATTTAATTTTCCTATTTAAATCCAATTTCAATTAATATATATCTAATATATTATTTAGCCCATTTAAATAAATTAAATAGTAAAATCTAATTTAACTATTAAATTTATTTTACCGATTAATTCCAAAATAATCGCGTTCTCTCCTCTCGACGAATTTAATCCCAGATAAATTCTCGACGCAATTAATCCAAGATTAATTCTTTCTCTGATAATTAATCCCAGATTAACTCTTGCCTTAATTAATCACAGATTAACTTTATCTCTTAATTAATCTCAGATTAATATTCTCTCTTTTAATTAATCCCAGATTAATATTGTTCGAGTCAAACATCATCAGTGAATCTTTGGGATGCGACCCAAGAGATCCCTGGATATGTTGGCAGTAAATACGGTCATCGACTATCCGAACACGTGCGTACCCGGTACCACGTATTTACCGATTTACAAGATATGGTTGGCTTATAGCAAAGCACCGTGCCTACCCAATTCTCTAGAAATATTCTGCTACGTAATACAAAATTTTTGCAGGCGTAGTATACATAGTATTACGTATTACGATCCAGTATCGGATGTCACATGCAAGGCCCGAGGCAAGAGTTGTATCTGCCCCGTACGAAGTATATATCGGATCACTAGCAACTAGTCTCTTTATGATCGGAAAGTCATGACCAAGTCATACTTCCCCGATGGCTATAGCACTTAGAGTACCAGTTCTGTATCCCTGCGTGATCATCATCTCCATATGACTAAAGTGATACTTCCATTTTGACATCACACCCAATACACTACGATTCTCAATATACCCAGAAGAGGCGTACACAGAACCTGTTAAGGCCCTGGATGACCAAAACCAAAGTATACCGATTGTCGCAAGTATTAGCGATGCAAGTCTCAGGTTAAGACCAAATACACCTACCCTGATTCGGACTCCCATAGACACATAGTCATACTACCAATGAGATTCCGAGAGGTCTATCCAAAGTGAAGTTGTTTCCGTACCATCAGTAAACAGAACCTCCTATTACACTTGCATGAGTATCCAATACCCAAATATATGAGAATTATATCGTTACGCTTCCATAACACGCACAGGTATAATACTAGCGTATTCCGCATTATCGATGTCCAATCTCGATAATACTACGACTAGAGATATTTAATGATTAAACCTTTATGGATTAATATTGTCTCATATCTTATTAATCTGGAACTAATCATAAGGACTTTTATCATTTATATATCTAGGTAATCCAATTACAAATGATAAAATAGCAATTTTCTTTGTCACATAGTTAATTTGTACAACAACACCATGTTATGTACAAATATTGATGCTATGAGTCATAATTATCCAACAATCTCCCACTTGGCCTATAGCCAATCACTTAAGTGTTTAACACTTGAACTATGTACGGGTCGCTCAAATTTCTGCTGAGAAACGGCTTTCGTCAGCAGATTTGCAAGGTTACCATCTGATGCGATTTATTCGATCATCACATTGACACGATGTATGATCAAACGAATCAGATGAATTAGTTGAAGTACATACTTGGATCATTGATGAGACCGTGGTTCTTTAGCTTGCGCTGAAGCCTAGCTCAGCTGCTAATAGAACTACTCCTAATCCGATTAAGATTATATAGATCCAAAAATGCTTCTATTGCTGCCTCAGCTGCAGCAATGTTCCGCTTTTGTTATTTATTCGGTAACAGTATCTTGCTTGGAAGATTTTCAACTCACTGTTCCATTATTCAAACTATATACGTACCCTTATTACGACTTTCAGTCGTTTTTATCGATTTGAAACTTGCAACAGTGAACCCAGTCACCTCAAGTTCTCCATCTCCATAATTTAAGAAAACATCATTAGTTCATCCAAGATACTCAAGGATGTTCTTTACATCAATCCAGTGACCATCACTTGGATTGACCTGATTGTGTCTACATGTGATCAAAGCATATGAGACATCAAGTCACGTACATTTCAAAACGTACGAACTCTGGGAGGGTGTAAGCAGCTTTCTAAATCTATCCCAGTAGATCTTTATTCCTAAAATAAAGCCTGCTTCTCCCAGGTATTTTTTGGAGAATTTTCATGAAAGCCAAGCTTTCACCGATTTTATTATGGGAATGTTATTGCTAAGAAGCAATACATCATTAACTTATAGGACATTCATTGTCAGTGCGCTCCCACTAACCTTCTTATATACACAAGAATTATTATCGTTTTTGAATTAAATCATATGCCATTATGATTACATCAAAATGTTGGTTCCAAGAACGCAATGCTTGCTTGAATCCATAAATGGATCGATTTAACTTGCAAACCTTGTTTACATGTTTTGGCACGACAAAATCGTCAAGATGTTGTAAACATCCTCCAAAAGGTTTCCGTTAAGGAAAGAGATTTTGGCATCCAATTGTCATATTTCATAAATGAAATATGCAACATTAGCAAGCATTATCCAAATGGATTTAATCGTGGCAACAAGTGAAAGAGTTTCGTCATAGTCGACACTATGTCTTTGACGATACCCTTTGTGTACAAGCCTAGCTTTGTACACTTGTATGTTGCCATTCATGTATGTCTTCCTTGAAGACTCATATAGTACCAATAGGCACAATGCCTTCTGGTACATCAACCAGTATCCAAACTTGGTTGATTTACATGGAATCCATTTCGGACTTCATGTCACTTTTCCATAAAAGGAGTCGATACCTTGTATCACTTCCTCATACGTAGCCAGTTTATTTTTCTCAATAAGATTGATATCTATATGAGGTGAGATCAGAAACTCATACCTCCCAGGTTATTTTCTGACTCTCTCCGACCTACGTGGTTCTTGTGTATTCGAAGATTATGGTACAGTTTCATCCTTGATGAACTGTTTGTGTTCCGTGAAGGAGTCGGTGCCTGGAACAGTATTACTCCGATTTTCATCGAGTTTTACTTTCCTCTCACTTACCACATCATATAGGAATTCCTCTTAGGAAAACCGCATGGAGAGTAACAATTACATTGTTCTCTTGTGCGTTGTATAAGTACTATACTTTGGTTTCCTTAGGACAACCTACAAATAGGCACTTATCTGATTTGGGTTCTAGTTTGGTATCATCCAAACGTATGCCCAGCATTCCCAAATCTTAAGGAATAAGAAACTCGGTTTCTTTCCTGTTCATATCTAATATGAAGTCTGTCTAACATATTTTCATGAAACCTTATTCAAAATAAGTACTGCACTATTTAACGCGTATCCTCAGAAGGAAAATGGTAGCTCAGAGCGACTCATCTGTTTAAGTATTGTCCATCATGGTCTGACCACAATGTTCTAATACTTTTATCGGTCTGTTTTTCTTACTTCGTGTCGAAACTCTTTGAATTACTCAAAAGTTTCTGACTTGTGTTTCATAAGATACACATAACCGTAATGCGATACCACATCTGTAAAGGTTATTAAGTATTCATATCCATATCTAGCCTAGCTAGATATGGGCCCATTAACGTCACTATGAATGAGGGCTAACAGATCGGTGGCACTTACACTTTTACCAAGTAAAAGGTGTTTTAGGCACTTTGCCAAATTAAACTAGATTCGCAGACATCATTTGAATTATAATCAAATATGTCCTAGTACCCACTCTTAGAAAGTGTAGATATACAAGTCTTGTTAATGCATCTCAGATGACAATGCCACAAATAAGTCTCATTTGATTTACTCAATTTGAGCTATTTGTTTGTTATGTTATATGTTTGAGATTCTTTCATATTCAAAATATAAATACTGTTATTCACATCTAATGTGTATATCTCAATATCATCTTTATAAACAAAACATCCGGTGTTTCGGAATATAAAGGTATACCCGCAATGGATTAAATTAGATACATAGATAATATTCCTAGTCAAACTAGATACATTATAACAGTCTCCTAATTTAAGTACATGCCTAAAAGGCGGTTCCAAAACTTAGGTTCCTACGGCCAAAACAGCGACTCTTGTCCTGTTTTCGACTTGTAGGTCAATCTCATCTGAAGTCAGTTTCCTGCTTACCAGCATATCCCACACATCAGTACATATATTCATGTATCACATTTAGTATCAAAATCAAATTTTTAAAACTAGTAATGAACATGTTTATAACAAACATTCTTGAAGCCGGAACCTTGTCCCGCTTTCCGTTCCTTCATGTCTTTTAAGAAGCTCTTGTTAAGAGGTTCTACTCCCAATCTGAAAATTAAAGCCGTTAAAGATATTTCCCCCAGGATAATATCCTTTGACGTTAATCTTTCATTTATCTTGATTGCTATAGTCCAACTATTCAATCAACGATTTTAGGTACAATTAAATATAATTATTACTATAGTCTAACTATATTATCAACTATAATTGATTGGTTACATTCAAATGTATCGATTACTATAATCCAATTATATAACCAACTACAAATGAAGTAGTTTGAATACAGTCCAACTGTTTAATTAAAACAACAAATGAATATTAGCCCAACTAATATATTTAAAAAATTAATGACGAAAAATAAAATTGAGCGCGTATTGGCAAGTATGCCTCCCACTATTTTTTGGCGAGCCTTTAACCCTCTGTGGAGTACTCGGGAAACCTAGTTTCCTAGTGGGCTAGGATCCTGTTAAAAGATACACAACCTTGACATTGGCCAACAAGTTGTCTAAAATTTAACTAGGTATATCTCTAAGATCAATTGGATCTCATCCAATTCCTAGATCCAGTAGGTGGACATCCAAGTCCGAAACATATATCCAATATATTCCCTAACATTTTCCTCTGAATCAACTAAGCCTTGGCTTTGGCACAACAAGCTTAATGATTCCAGTTAAACGGGACCCATTGACTTTGAAAAGCTTCGTAATCGATGTCGATGGACAAGAAGTGATCTTGACTTTGGCCAACAAATCTTGGACAATACATGCGATGTGGAACAAAATCTTCATGATTCAAACACATCCGCGATGGACAAATGTCTTGACTTTGGCCAACAAACCAGTGCCAATCTTGGATCTTGAGAGAGAATCACTCAATGGAAGGAAAACACTTAATATTAAAATGAGGGTTTTTGTCGCGATTTGGCAACCAATTTATTATTTTTAATTAGGTCTCATCATACACCCTTAAGCATGCATTCTAAAAGCAGAATAAGGCGCGAAATAAATTAATAATGATATGCGGATGGATATATAATACAATTTGTTCCTAGAAAAAATCTCTCATTTTCTTCTCTCTCGCTAGCACTATTTTTACTTCTACCCAATTACATAACACTTCTAAAAAAACCTCATTTACATTGAGGGGAATATGTGAGAAGAGAAATACAATGAGAAATGAGGTAATAGGCTGGACACGCAGGTCCAATTTAATAAATTCTAAATTTATTACAACAATTTCCAAAATTGCCTTCACCCATCTAATATCCACCCGATATACATTATTCATACATACATCCAAGTATTCACACAAGCATGTTATCAATCATTCTAATCCAGTTAATTAATCTTTGATTAATGACCATCCAATGTTCATACAAAGATTTGATTTGCTCGAGTCAAACTCGTTTAAGAATAAATACTCAAAGTAAGTATTCTTGAATTATATCGAACTATAATTTTAAATCCAATTTAAATTGTATCCAATACTAATTCATATTTAATTCCAAATTAAATAATTATACTTATTTATGTGCCTTAAAGACTTGGATTCCAAATCCAATCTTAATGGGTCTCAAAGGCCCAATTAGTATCCAATACTATTTAATTAAAGTCCAATGGGCTTTCAATTAATTCTTTAGGCTTGGGCTTTCGACCAAAGTAGATCTAACCCATAATGCCTAGGCCCATTAGGAATCACCCTATGCCATAGAATCAATTTTGGCCCATTAGGTCCAATTAAATTATTAAAGGCCCAAAAGTCATATTTTGGACTTTATGGAAATGGTTTAGGCCCAAATACAATCCAAGACTGAAATTTGGCCCAACCAAACCCAATAACCCAAATACAACAAATTAAATTAATATATCATTCCAAATTACATATTAATTCAATTAAAGTGCAATTAACACAATTAATTAATTAATCTAGTATTTCCAAAACACTAATTAATCTAATTAATCATGCTTAATCTCACATTCATGTCCACACAAAATTGGGGCAAAATCAATTCTATAACATGTTTCACATCTCACGACAATACATGAAATTAACATCCAATTTTGATTTCAATCTAATTAAATCAACAATTAATAATCATTTTCATGTGAATTAACATATCCAATTGTCTAATTCAAAATTCCATGAGTTTCTAAGGTTCATCATTTTCGGCCAAGGGTTATAATTTGGGGAAAATTAATCCTATCAATTTTTCACAAAATTGAAGATGCACAAATCCAATTCAACATCATTCAAACATAACCCAACAACCAATTTAGGAAAATCAAGTTCTAAACACAAAATTCTCAAATTAAAGTCCATAAACCCTAGAAATAAATCAAGCTTAGATCTCGCTCTAATACCATTGTTAGTGTCCTACACGTGCCACATGATCTCTAAGCGTGATTCGTGTGTGAATAATAATCAAAAATAAGTTGCGGAAGACTTACATTGATATGCTTGAGTTCAAAACTTTCATGGATGTTGAAGCTTTCAAGCTCTTGGGTGAGTATCTCTATCACCATCTTTTGACTCTTATATGTGTTAGCAAGAAAAAATGGAACAAATTTTATCCCCCAAGAAGAAACAAATTCGTCCAAGAGAGAGAGGGGTAGCAATCGGCCATGTGCTTTTGGCCTTTGTTTCCAAAACAGTGGCTAATTGCCTCTCGGCCAAAAGCAAGAAAACAATGGCCTATTCGGCCAACTTCAAAAGCAATCAGCCAAGTAGTGGAGAGGCCATTTTACATTTTGTTTCTCAAAAAAATGCTTTCGATTAACGAGAGAGAGAGAGAGAGATACTTTTCTTTTTCCTTTCATTCGGCTATATCTCTTCAAAAGTGAAACCAAAATGGCTTTTGGCCAATAAATATAAATGAAAGACAGAAAGTTATGGCATTTAAAAGTCAAAATGGCTTTTATCTTGCAGGTGGCATGTTAAAGAGCAATTTTAAGCATTTGCTTGAAAAGTCAAAAAGCTATTTTTGCTTTTCACTAACCATCGGCCAAGAGCAACAATTGCTCTTCATCTCTTTCGGCCCAGATGTGGCCATACGACCTTGGCTACTTTGGCCATTCGGCCAATTAGGCTATTCGGCCAAATGAGGGGGTGGAGAGTGTGATTAATTTCTAAAATTAAATATATTGAGTATTTTTCAAGTTTCCACCAAAACTCGTCACTCATATCTATCATCAAAATAACTAATGATATAAGTGAAGTGGGCCCCACTTTAAATTCAAAATTCAAATGGGCTTGCTCAACACACTCCGGGCTTGGATTCGTTTAATCCGATTAAACGAATTTTCCGTCGCGATATAATTAAATCCAATTTAATTAAATAATAATAACCAGTAAAATTATTACGAAAATCGCTCGCGAATTAATTCCAAATTAATTCGTTCGCTAAAATTAAAATCCAATTTAATTTTCCTATTGAAATTCAATTTCAATTAATAGATATCTAATAAATGATTTAGCCCATTTAAATAAATTAAATAGTAAAATCAAATTTAACTATTAAATTTATTTTACCGGTTAATTCCAAATTAATCGCGTTCTCTCATCTCAACGAATTTAATCCCAGATAAATTCTCGACGCAATTAATCCCAGATTAATTCTTTCTCTGATAATTAATCCCAGATTAATTCTTGCCTTAATTAATCCCAGATTAATTTTCTCTCTTAATTAATTAATTAATCCCAGATTAATTTTCTCTCCTAATTAATCTCAGATTAATATTCTCTCTCTTAATTAATCTCATATTAATATACACAAACAATGAAAACAAAAATCACAACAAAATGCATGGGTTGCCTCTCTGCAAGCGCTAAATTTTTCATCTTCAGCCAGTCGTGACTGAAATCTATCTGTCAAGGAGGTTTCAGCGTCGTTTTGGATGCCCGATTAAAGATAATCCCATGAGCGTTGTTTTGAAGGGTCTCTTCCAACGGTAAAGTGGCAAAATGAATTTTGTCTCATTCAGTGCTTTTGCCACCTTTTTAACCTCTGTCACTTCAGTGGTTCCTGAAAAGAAAGAAAGAAAATCAGGAGGTCTTATATGGTGCTTGACTTGGAATGAGAGTTATATTCTGTCAAGCTTTTGGGCGATATTTTTAATCTATACTCCCAAAAACAGTGATGTTTCGCCTGAATGCTCTGGATCTTCAATAGGATCAGACATTTGCTCCTCCATTTGCTCTGCTTCTTGCTCCACCTTTTCTTCACAGATGTATTTTAGGATTTCTTCATTTAGCTCTTCATTTGTCATCTGTAAAATGCATGCTTCAAAATTATCAACCTGAGGATGTAAAGAAATGTCAGATTTTAGGTATTCATCCTCTGATCTGGGTGAAATGATTGGCTCAGGTAGATCTTCTTCAAACATTTGTGCAATGGATGTTCCAAGATCTTCATTTTGATGATACATAATTCCATCCACAATTGTTGATGCAGTTGGTACAAACAGCTCAGCTTCATCTTCGTCAGAATTTGAATAATAAAAATCAAATCGAGACTTTACCGATTCAAGCTCTTGAACTGATACCTCTGATTCTTGATTCTGCTCAGCCTCCTCCTTTGCTGAAGTGTCATCGTGAAATGCTTGGTCATTGAAGGCTTCATCTGAAAATGGTTCTTGAGGTATGTTGCTCTGGTCTTCTATTAATTGTTTGATCTGATCTGTCATTCTATGTATGGATTCTGTTCGACTCTGAACTTGTGCATCAATTTGAGCTGCCCGTTCTTTGAACCAATCTTTGAGCATGTGAAGTATCTGATCTTCCTCGGATGGTTCTGGTTCTTGATGAAGATCAAAGGTGGATGGTGGATAAGATGGAAAATATGATGGTTCTTCGTACCTTGAATGATTCCAATAATTCTACCACTCTGAAAGGTATATACATTGATAGCTCGGGTAATTAACATCACAAATCACACATCTCCTCATTTCGTTCTGTTGAGCAAATGTAGTATTACTTGGTTCTGGCATCCGATGATAATTGTTGGGCTGGACAACAGGCCTCAGAAAACCGGACTGTTGCTCCCAGATGTGGGGTATATCTTTTTGTAAAGCACGTAATTTCTCAATCTCCCAGTAGTGTTCCATTGTTCAACCACCTGAAAACAAAAGAAAGAAATAAAAATTACAAATAAAAATAAAGAAAATTAGATACAAGTAAATTAGAGAGCTTCAAAATTAATAACTCAAGAAACATAAGTCTCCGGCAACGGCGCCAAAAACTTGACCGGTGTAAACACGCGTATAACGCAAGCGCACGTATCGTTCAAGTAGTATAAAAATATCGATCCCACGAGGACTTAATTCCTACTGTTGTTATTAATTATTGATACTATTTATTTACAGGTATCTAATTATAGGGAGAAAGGAATTGATTGCTTTTGGTTGGTTGAATGTGGATTTGAGAATTAAAATAAAGATAGACTCAAAGAAATACTAAGGAAAATAAAAGAAAATACTCAAGAATCTAGGGTCGTGACTCCACACAATATTATCAGAAAGATGATTTGACTCTCTTATTTTTGTGTAATAAATTAATTTGCTAACCTGGAACACGATGATATGCAAAAGCCTCTTCTGATGGTCAGACGTAAATACCCAGTATTATACAATTGAACCATATTCCTATGTCAACCACATTACCTGGATTCATTAAGACGAAGTTCCAAATATGGCTACCCACGTCTGACAAGTATATTCCTATCATGTAAGGAAATCTATTAAAGGGTTATCTATCCTCAAGAAAGATCGTGAGCTATTGAATCTAAGGCTGAAACCTAAAATCCCAAAGTCTAGTTCATTTTAAGTTTACCCCATCAATCTTATTGGTGATCAGACAACAAGAAGCATTAAGCTTAAGACTCAATAAACAAAATAAAGAATTACCCATAAAAGAAAATCAATTATTAAGTGTGGATATTGTGTTTCAACACTTCCTTAGAATAAAAATAAAATGATGGGGTTGGGGATCCACTTTTACTATTTCTAATTTAGAAATCTCCCTTATTATAATACAAAATTTATCCGCGATATTACCGACCGACCTGTTGGACAGTTATGACCCATAGCGTCACTGTTTGTAAAAGACATTGTGTTTTTGTACAAAATTAACTATGTAGTAATGAAATTGCCATTTACCGTTTTGTAATTTATTTACTTTAATATATAAATGGTAAAAATCCATATGATTAGTTCCGGATTGAGATGATATGAGACAGTATCAATCCATAAAGGTTTAATAATTAAATATCCATAGTCGTAGTATTATCGAGACTGGACATCGATAATGATGAATAGACTAGTATTGCACTTGTGCGCGTTGTGAGGGCATAACAACATAGTTCTCATATATTTAAGTATTGGATACTTATGCAAGTGCGATAGGAGGTTGTGTTTTACCGATGGTACGAAAAACAGATTCGCTCTGGATAGACCCCGCGGAATCCCATTGGTAGTATGTATATGTGTCTATGGGAGTCCACTTCAGGGTAGGTGTATTTGGTCTTAACCTGAGACTTGCATCGCTAGTACTTGCGACAATCGGTAAACTTTGGTTTTGGTCATCCAGGGCTTTAACAGGTTCTGTGTATGCCTCTACTGGGTTTATTGAGAATCGTAGTGTATTGGATGTGATATCAAGATGGAAGTATCACATCAGACATAAGGAGATGATGATCACGCAGGGATTCAGAACTGGTTCTCTATTGTGTCGCAACCATCGGGATAATATGACAAGGTCATGATTATCCGATTCAAAGAGACTAGTTGCTCGATATCCAATGTGTGCTTTGTATGAGGCAGACACTATTCCAGCCCCTGGCCTTGCACGTGACATCCGATATTGGATCGCAATACGCAATACTACAATATACTTAGACTGATAAAGATCATTTATTTCATTAAGAATATTTCTAGAGAATTGGGTAGGCATGGTGCTTTGCTAGAAGCCAACCTTGTCCCGTAAATCGGTAAAAATATAGTACGAGGTACGTACGTGTTCGGATAATCCGATGACCGTATTTACTGCCAATATATCCAGGGATCTCTTGGGTCGCTTCTCGAAGATTCACCGATGACGTATGATTCGAGCTTAATTAATCTAGGATTAATTGCGGAGAGATTTTATCTTGGATAAAGTACTATTTGAAGAGAGAGAAAGATTAATTTGGAATTAATCGATAAAATAATATATTCGATATATTATTTTAAATTAGATTTTGACACAAAATTGAAATTAGATTTTAATTCGGGCGAACGAGTTAATTTAGAATTAATTCGTTAGCGACGTGAATAGTAATTTTGCTAGGCTTAATTATTTAATAAATTCAATTTAATTACGTCGCGACAGAAGTTCGTTAATTCGGAATTAGCGAACCCGAGTCCGGGAGTGTTTGCGGGCCCACTCTCATTCAGAATCGAGTGGGGCCCACATGTCACATCAACCATCACTTCACATGTCAACTTTAGTTGCTTTAGCTTGATGTGTTTAGGTGAGTTGGTTAAAGAGTGTAAAACACTCCAAATGAAAGAAATGAAAGGCTTGTGTGACCTTTACCTAATCTTACTTTTGGTATATGGTTTAATATTGTTTTTGAAACAAAAACACATCATCCTCACTCTCTCTCTCTCTCTCGACTGAAACCAGTGAAGCAAAACTCTCCCCATTTTCTTTCATTTGGGCGTGAAGTTCATTGAAGATAAGGCAAAGGATTTTGTTGCAAAATCTTCCATTGAGCTAGCACTCTTCAAGGGATCATACAAGGTGATTAGGGAAACCTATTCAAGAGCTTGGAAAGACAAAACAAAGCTTGGAGCATTGTGGACTGTCTTGGCAGAATTTTTGGACTGCTTGGAGGAGTTCATTTTGTTGTTTGACGCATCCAAATCTGTTCAATGTAAGTGTGTTTTTGCCACTCTTCTTTGTTATTCATTCGCATTTCTTTGCTTATTTTGATCTTGGGAATAATCATAGAAACCAACAATGGTATCAGTGCTTAAATAAGCATGAAATGTATTAGGGTAAAATTTGGGTAAAATCAATGTGAGCATGATTTGATTAAATTGAATGATTGAGTATGCTTGTATGTTGATAAATTGAGATTAGATTGGATCAATTTCAACAAATTATGATTGGATCAATTTTTGCCCACCATTAGGCTTGGCCGAATGTATTGGTTACCCTAAGCTCTTGGAATATTTTGTTTTGATGTTCATTGGATGACTTGAAACAAATTGGAAATGTCGATTTGTAATTCGATCGGATTGAAAAACGAAATCGGAAAAAATTCCTTACCTTGCCTGAGAGCTATATGGCATGTAATGGACTTGATTTTTGATTCAAAAATGTTGGACATTAATTGAACAATTAGATACAAAATTAATTGGTTAAATTGTATTTTGGAAATATTGATTTAGTTAATTAATTGATGTATTACACTTTAATTAATTAAATTATAAAATTTGGAATTTTAAAATTTGGTTAATGGAATTAATTTTGAATTGGGCTTGAAATTATTATATTTGGGCATAATGGGCTTGGTTGAGCCAAGTTGGTTTAGGCCAATTGGATTGGATCCAAATTGGCCTAAATCATTCCATTAAGTCCAAATGTAATAAATGGGCTTTAAAATTTTAATTGGGCCTTATGGGCTAAAATTGTTTTCTTGGCAAATGAGGGTGATTCCTTAATTGGGCTTGGTAATTGGGTTTGACCCATATTGACCAAAGCCCGTACCTTATGAAATCAATTGAAAGCCCATTAGACTTTAATTAAACGAACATTGGATGTTAGTTGAGCTTTGAGACCCGATAAGATTAAATTTGGAATCTATGTCGTTAAAGCGCATTAAAAAGTGTCGATATTTAATTTGGAATTAAATGAATGAATTAGTGTTGAATACGACTTAAATTATATTTAACGAGTAGTTCGATATAATTTCAAGAATTCGTACTTTGGGTACTTATTCGCGATCGAGTTGGACTCGCATAAAATCAAACTGTTGTTTGAACATTGGATGATCACATAATTCAAAGACTAATTAATTGGATTAGATTGGTTGAATTGCATGCTATGAATGAATATATGGATGTGTTGAATGAATAGCGTATATCGGATGGATATTAGAAGGGAAATGACAATTTTAGAAATTGTTGCAAATTTGGAATTTATAAATTGGACCTGCATGTCCAGCCTTATCTCTCATTATTTCTTTGTATTCTCTTCTCACCTAATTCCTCTCAATGTAATGAGGTTTCTATTATTGTATTATATAATTGGGTAGAAGTAAGTAATAGTGCTAGCCGGGGAGAGTAAAATGAGCGATTTGTTCTAGGAACAATCTGTTAAATATCCATCCACATATCGTTATTAGTTACTTTTCGCGCCTTATGCTGTTTTAGAAGCATGCTTAAGGGTGTATGATGAGACCTTAACAAAGATAATAAATTGGTTTCCAATTTACGCGAAAAACCCTCAAAACATATTAAGCGTTTTTCCTTCCGTTGAGTGATTCTTACTCAAGATCCAAAGTTGGCATTGGTTTGTTGGCCAAAGTTAAGACCTTTGTCAATTGCGGATGTGTTTGAATCATGAAAGTTTTATTCCATATCGGTGTCTTTTCCAAGTCGTGATTTGTTGGCCAAAGTCAAGATCACTTCTTGTCCATCGACATTGATTATAAAACTTTCCATGTCAATGGGTTCCACTTAACTGGAATCATTAAGCTTGTTGTGCCAAGCCAAGGCTTAGTTGATTCAGAGGAAAATGGTTAGGAAAATATATTGGATATATTGGCATATATACTCTATATATGTTTCAGACTTGGATGTCCACCTATCGGATCTAGGAATTGGATAAGATCCAATGATCTTCGAGATCTACCTAGTTAAGTTTCATACAGCTTGTTGGCCAAAGTCAAGGTTGGTGTTATTTAACGAGATCCTAGCCCACTAGGAAACTGGGTTTCCTGAGTACTCGACAGAGGGTTAGAGGCTCGCCGAAAAATAGTGGGAGGCTAGTATTGAATTTGCAATTTCATTCAGATACTTAGCTTTACGTGCTTTCAAATTATTTCGTCAAAATTATTTTATTAGTTGGACTAATACAATGTTATTTTTCTTGTAACAGTTAGACTGTACCCAAATATCGTTGACTAGATAGTTGGACTATCGTAGTCAAGATGACTGGAAAGGGAAACGTCTGAGACATTATCATGGGCGAAAATTTATTTAAGGGCACGAACTTTCTCGATTGGGAAATGAATCTAAGGATAGTCCTTGGAGCTGAGAGGCTGCTATACACTATACAGACACCTCTTGGGCCTAAGCCCAAACCTGATCAGTTACTTGAGCTGGAGCTTTGGAAGACTCACAGCGATGATTGCGATACTGCTCAGTCTATTATGCTTGCTTCCATGACTCAGCATTTCCATCGACAGAACAGGGACTTGGATCCCATAACATGTTGGCGATGTTGCAAGATCTTCACCGATCTAACAAAAGGTCGCAGAGATATGAGTTAGTAAAGAAGATCTTCCGTTCACGTATTTCAAAAGGCATGTCTGTTGAGTCTCATGTGGCATAGATGATTTCTGACATAGATGAGCTGGCTGAGATGGGGATAGTCTTAGAGGCTGAGATTACCGTAGATATGATCTTGCAATCTCTCCCCGACACTTGGAGATAGTTCATCATAAACTATAAGATGAACACTGATGATACTCTTGGAGAGTTGTTGTCAATTCTCAAGGAAGCCGAGAAGGAGCTGTTTAAGGGCAATAAGCGCAGGGCACACTTTGCTTCAACATCTCAGACACCGAGGGCTGGGCCCAAGGCGACTGGAGGTGTGAAGAAGAAGAAGCATAAAAGAAATGGCAAGGCCAAATCATCAAAGGCTTCTGGGAATCCTAATGACAAATCTCAGGATGTTTGCCTCTAGTGTGGCAAGCGGGGTCACTGGAAGCGTGACTGCCGCGAGTACAAGGCGCTCCAGAAGGATATTAAAGGGCAAGACACCGGCTTCAGGTATTTTTGTTATTGAAATAAACATGACTATTTCTAGTTTTAAAAATTGGATTTTTGATTCTGGTTGTGGTACTCACATATGTAATGATGTGCAGGATCTTCAGATTAGTAGGAGACTGGCCTCAGGGGAGATTGATCTACGCGTCGGAAATGGGGCACCAGTCGCCGTTTTGGCCGTTGGCACTTTTGTTTTAGAACTGCCCTTGGGCCATGTACTTGAACTGAATGACTGTTATTATGTACCTAGTTTGACTAGGAATATTATTTCTGTATCTATGTTAACCCAATGTGGGTATACTTTTGTATTCAGGAACACTGGGTGTTATGTGTCTAAAAATGATGTAGAAATTTACACTGCTGTTGCAAATAATGGTCTTTATATTTTGAATATAAATCTATCTCAAACATATAATATAACAAACAAAAGGCTCAAAATAAGTAACAAAGATGAAACTTATATGTGGCACTGTCGTCTGGGACACATAAACAAGACTCGCATATCCACACTTTCGAAGAGTGGGCACTTGGACGGATTTGATCCAAATTCATATGACGTCTGCGAATCTTGCTTATTAGGCAAAATGCCTAAATCACCTTTTAGCGGTAAAGGTGAACGCGCCACCGAACTATTAGCCCTCGTTCATAGTGACGTATGTGGGCCTATGTCTAGCCAGGCTAGAGGTGGATACGAATACTTCGTAACCTTTATGGATGATGCATCGCGTTATGGTTATGTGTATCTTATGAGACACAAGTCGGAAATTTTTGAGAAATTCAAAGAGTTTCGACACGAAGTTGAAAAATAGACCGGCAAGAGTATAATTACATTACGGTCGGACCGTGGTGGCGAATACTTAAGCTATGAGTTTCTAGATTACTTGAAAAAATATGGTATTCTTTCACAGTGGACTCCTTCTGGAACACCGTAATTAAACAGTGTGTCCGAACGGAGAAACCGAACTTTGTTGGACATGGTTAGGTCTATGATTAGTCGCACTGAGCTACCTGTTTCCCTCTGGGGATATGCATCAAACAATGCAATTCTTATTTTGAATAAGGTTCCGTCAAAGTATGTACAACAGACACCATATGAGATATGGACAGGAAAGAAATCGGGTTTCTCATTCTTGAGGATTTGAGGATGCTGGGCATACGTCAAACGTTTGGAAGGTACCAAACTTGAGCCCAAATCGGATAAATGCCTATTCGTAGGATATCCTAGGGAAACCGAATGATATTACATCTATCACCCACGAGAGAAAAAAGTAGTTGTTGCTCTACATGCGGTCTTCCTTGAGAAGGAATTCCTAAATACAGTGGTTAGTGGGAGGAAAGTAGAACTCGATGAAAATCGGAGTGATACTATTCCTGACATAGAATCCTCAACGGAACATGACCAGTCTATCCGGGATGAGACTGTACCACAATCTTCTATTACATAAGGACGACGTAGGTCGGAGAGAGTCAGGAAACAACCTGAGAGGTATGGGTTCCTGATCTCACCTCATGTAGATATTAATCTTATTTAGGATAACGAACCGGCTACGTATGAGGAAGTGATATAGGATATCGATTCCGCTTTATGGCAAGAAGCCATGAAGTCCGAAATGGATTCCATGTACACCAACCAAGTTTGGACACTGGTTGATGCACCAGAAGGCGTAAAGCCTATTAGATACAAATGGGTCTTCAAGAAGAAGATCGACATGGATGGCAACGTACAAACGTACAAAGCTAGGCTTGTAGCGAAGGGGTATCGTCAACAACATGATGTCGATTACGATGAAACTTTCTCACTCGTTGCCATGATTAAATCCATTCGGATAATGCTTGCAATTGCTGCATATTTCAATTACGAGATATGGCAGATAGACGTTAAAACCGCTTTCCTTAACGGAAACCTTTTGGAGGATGTTTATATGCAACAGCCTGGCAGTTTTAGCGTGCCTAGACTTGCAAACAATGTTTGTAAGTTAAATCGGTCCATTTATGGACTGAAGCAAGCATCGCGGTCATGGAATCAATGTTTTGATGAGATCATAAAAGAGTATGATTTCATTCAAAATGAAGATGATCATTGTGTATACAAAAAGGTTAGTGGGAGAGCACTGACTTTTATTGTCCTTTATGTTGATGATGTATTGCTTATAGGCAATGATATTCCCATGCTAACGTCGGTGAAAACTTGGCTTTCATTGAAATTCTCCATGAAAGATCTAGGAGAAGCGGCCTTTATTATGGGAATAAAGATCTACCGTGATAGATCTAGAAAGCTGCTTGGACTCTCCCAGAGTACGTACATTGACAAAGTGTTGAAGAGATTCAACATGGATCAGTCCAAAAATGGACTGTTGCCAGTGTCACATGGTGTCTATCTATCTAAGGACATGTGTCCTAAAACTCAAGATGAGAGAGACAACATGAGTCGGAGACCGTTCACCTCGGCAGTCGGATCGATCATGTATGCCATGATATGTACACGACCTGATGTCTTCTATACTTTGAGCATGTGTATTCCCTATCAGGTCGATCCAGGTGAAGGTCACTGGATGGCGGTTAAGAATATCCTTAAGTATCTTAGACGAACTAATGATGCTTTCTTAATCTATGGAGATGGAGAACTTGAGGTAACTGGGTATACCGATGTAAGTTTCCAAACCAAAAAAGACGATTGTAAGTCGTAATCTGGGTATATATTTTGTTTGAATAACGGAGCAGTGAGCTGGAAATCTTCCAAGCAAGAGACTGTTGCCGATTCAATAACAGAAGCGGAGTATATTGCTGCAGCTGAAGTAGAAAAAGAAGCAGTTTAAATTCGAAAATTCCTAATTGGATTAGGAGTACATCTGTTAGTAGCTGAGCCCGTTCCATTGTATTGTGACAATAACGGAGCTATAGCGCAGGCTAAGGAACCACAGTCTCATCAACGATCCAATCATGTTCTTCGACATTTCCATCTGATACGTGAGATTATACATCGTGGCGATGTGAAGGTCGAGAAGGTCGCATCAGATGACAACATGACAGATCCGCTGACGAAAGCAATTCCTCAGCAAAAGTTTGAGCGACATGTATATAGTTCAGGTATTAGATGCTTGAGTGACTCGCTATAGGCCAAGTGGGAGACTGTTGGACAGTTATGACCCATAACGTCACTGTTTGTAAAAGACATTGTGTTTTTGTACAAAATTAACTATGTAGTAATGAAATTTCCTTTTACCGTTTTGTAAGTTATTTCATTTGATATATAAATGGTAAAAGTCGATATGATTAGTTCCGAATTGAGATGATATGAAACAGTATCAATCCATAAAGGTTTAATCATTAAATATCCATAGTCGTAGTATTATCGAGACTTGACATCGATAATGCGGAATAGACTAGTATTGCACTTATGCGCATTATGAGGGCATAACGACATAGTTCTCATATATTTAAGTATTGGATACTTATGCAAGTGCGATAGAAGGTTGTGTTTTACTGATGATATGGAAAACAGCTTCGCTCTGGATAGACCCAGCGGAATCCCATTGGTAGTATGTATATGTGTCTGTGGGAGTCCGCTTCAGGGTAGGTGTATTTGGTCTTAACTTGAGACTTGCATCGCTAGTACTTGCGACAATCGGTAAACTTTGATTTTGGTCGTCCAGGGCTTTAACAGGTTCTGTGTATGCCTCTACTGGGTTTATTGAGAATTATAGTGTATTGGATGTGATGTCAAGAAGAAAGTATCACTTCAGACATATGGAGATGATGATCACGCAAGGATTCATAATTGGTTCTCTATTGTGTTGCAACCATCGGGATAATATGACAAGGTCATGATTATCCGATTCAAAGAGACTAGTTGCTCGATATCCAATATGTGCTTCGTACGGGGCAGACACTATTCCAGCCCTAGGCCTTGCACGTGACATCCGATATTGGATCGCAATACGCAATACTACGGTATACTACGTCTGATAAAGATCATATATTCCATTAAGAATATTTCTGGAGAATTGGGTAGGCATGGTGCTTTGCTAGAAGCCAACCTTGTCTCGTAAATCAGTAAAAATATAGTACGAGGTACGTACGTGTTCGGATAGTCCGACGACCGTATTTACTGCCAACATATCCAGAGATCTCTTGGGTCGCTTCTCGAAGATTCACCGATGACGTATGATTCAAGCTTAATTAATCTGGGATTAATTGCGGAGAGACTTTATCTTGGATAAAATACTATTTGAAGAGAGAGAAAGATTAATTTGGAATTAATCGATAAAATAATATATTCGATATATTATTCAGAATTAGATTTTGACGCGAAATTGAAATTAGATTTTAATTCAGGCGAACGAGTTAATTTAGAATTAATTCGTTAGCGACGTGAATATTAATTTTACTATGCTTAATTATTTAATTAAATTCGATTTAATTACGTCGCGACGGAAGTTCGTTAATTCAGAATTAGCGAACTCGAGTGCGGGAGTATTTGCGGGCCCACTCGCATTCAGAATCGAGTGGGGTTCACATGTCACATCAACCATCACTTCACATGTCAACTTTAGTTGCTTTAGCTTGATTTGTTTAAGTGATTTGGTTAAAGAGTGTAAAACACTCCAAATGAAAGAAATGAAAGACTTGTGTGATCTTTACCTAATCTTACTTTTGGTATATGGTTTAATATTGTTTTCGAAACAAAAACACATCTTCCTCACTCTTTCTCTCTTGATCGAAACCAGTGAAGCAAAACTATCCCCATTTTCTTTCATTTGGGCGTGAAGTTCATTGAAGAAAAGGCAAAGGATTTTGTTGCAAAAGCTTCCATTGAGCTAGCACTCTTCAAGGGATCATACAAGGTGATTAGGGAAACCTATTCAAGAGCTTGGAAAGACAAAACAAAGCTTGGAGCATTGTGGATTGCCTTGGCCTAATTCTTGGACTGCTTGAGGAGTTCATTTTGTTGTTTGACGCATCCAAATCTGTTCAATGTAAGTGTGTTTTTGCCACTCTTCTTTGTTATTCATTCGCATTTCTTTGCTTATTTTGATCTTGGGAATAATCATAGAAATCAACACGACCATATATGTGGTATTCTTCATTAAGTCAGATTTTAATTAAGTCCAACCAGCCATAAATGCGGTATTATTATTTGTCTATAAACAAGCCATATATGCGGTAATTATCTGTCACCTAAAGACCAACCATATAGGCGGTAATCCTTTTAATTTGAATTATAATTTCTATATTATAATTAAGAGAGATTAATCTAAATTAAAATAATAAAAGCTTCACCCTTCCCCGGCGGAAAATTTAACTACTAAACATAAAAGAAAAGAAATGAAGAAGAAAAGAAACCACTACTATTACTGAAAATAAAAATAAATAATTTAAATTACAAAAAATAAACAAACAAGATACAATCCTTAAATTCCTTACAAAAAACTAAGAAAATATGAGAATTACAAATGAAATGGCTTGATATTTATAGGAAAATCTAAAGCCTTCTATCAATTTCTCCACCGATTGCTCCACCAATTGCTCCACCAGACATGGCACCAAACATGACATCAAACATGACATCAAACATGGCACCAAACATGCAAGCATGTTTGGTGGAAGTTTGACAATTTTTATTTTTTATTTTATTAATTTTATTTTATATTTTGAAAATGACTATAGTAATTACACAAAATACACTGGATTGTTCATTAATTTCGGTCATGGTAACTTCAGAATTCGAAATTATTTTGACTTTGAGTCTTCTTCGATCTGCAACTTGAATCAACTCAATCAGATATCAGGTGAAAATATTATGGCCAAAATACGAAACATGCACAAAATTGGAATTTAGGACTGCACTTTGTGACGCGTATAGTAAAATTTCATTTTGACCATTTTTCCTCCGGATTTCATCATTTTAGCCCCGAGTTGATTCCATTAAGTCTCAATATTATTTTTATCTGCAAAATAAATAAAAAGACATCAAAACGTTCATAAAACTCGAGAAACTATACAAAATATTAGGTCAAATGAGTGGGAAATAGTGATATAATTAATTACCACTCATCATCAGGTCGGTATTATCTCTTACAAATCAGCAGATCAAATGACCGAATTCTTGAAGCCCGACCTGCGATCAGGACTATTTGGACTTTTCTTCCTAAACACGTACTTTCCTACAAGAGACCTTTACAGGCCGTCACCATTAATGATAAAGTATGACAGTGTACTTTACGGCGTGATATGATAGGAAATCAGATGGCAGGTTCAGCTTTCGGTGAGGCAGTTGGGGTAGAGAGCTTGTAAAATCGCCGGAAACATGTGGCGCTGACATCGTAAAGATATGGAAATAGTGTCTTGTATTCGTTAGTATATTCGTTAGTATATAAGGGGAAGTTGAATTCATTTGTAAAAGTTGGAAAATTTTCATTTGAGCATTACTTGTGAGAAACAATACAAAGAGAACAACCAGTTCGGATTTCCTTAGATCATGTTTGAAGATTGGTCGGCCGAGCTCGGTTTAGTAATAAAAACAATACCCCACTTTGTGCCCGTGGATGTAGGTTGGACTTGTTCCGCCGAACAGCGTTAAAACTCTCTTTGTCGATTTTGTGTTCTCTTTACCTTTCGCTATATTTTCTTTTGGTCTCCTATAACCAAAAAAATTCAAAGTTGAAGGAGGATTCTCTCGGGATGATTATCTCGAAACTGCCCCTGGATCGATAATCACATGTCAACAAAAAGATTAAAAAAATATCAATAATACCTCAACAACGAAGCCATTTCAGTACAAGATTAATTAGGATAAAAATTAATAAATAAAATTTCTCGAACTATATATTCTTCAAAATCTATTGGAAGTTAAATTGATACTTAAAAAATATGAGATCGATCTTATTTTCCTACCTTAGTATTGGTAGATAAAATTGTCTGAATACTAGCGGAATAGCATAATACACTTGACCCAACATAATTGAAGATCCCCTCAACAATCAATGAATCTGGGTTATTTTCGTCATAAATATTTGATATTCAAATGCCTATTCAGAGAATAACATGAAAAAATTTCTTTATAAAAGATCTTTATCAAACACTACAAAAAATTACAGTTTTTGCGATGAAATTAACGACGGAATATTCTATTTCAAAATTTAACGATATTGTGACGGCTGATTTTGGTCTCAGGGTAATGTGGGAATATCACCTCCGAGATAATCCTCATTCAATAGTGAATTTGTTTGGTTATGGGGGACCAAAAGTAAATTTAGCGAGAGACAGATAAGCACACTAATCGACAAGGAGTTTTAACGTGGTTCGGTGGATTTTGGATCCGACCTACGTCCACGGACAGAAACAGGATGGCACTTTTATTACTTCAATACGCTTCTCAGGTCTTTTTGTGTTTACAAGTCAGAGCTTGATGATTCTGATCTTGTTTTTTTCATGCCCCCATCTACACTCACTCTACCCTTCTATTTATAATGGTGAAGAAATCATATTCCTATTTGTACAAGAATTCCCAATTGGAGATGGTCTCCTTTTCCTATCAGGATTCCTAGTCAAAACTATCCCCTTTTCCCATAAGGATTCCTAATCAAAACTACATTTACTTTTTTTATCCTATTAGGATATTAACTTATTACTCTACCCCATGAAAGTAGGACAACTTTATCCCTTTTTCCGTAAGAATAGGGTGTCATCTTCTGGAGCATATCTCGCTATCTGGTCGGTCTTCATGTGGTCGGTCATGATAGTCCTTTGAACTGAGAATATTGCTGTCGATCTGATAATGCCCGGTCATCCGATCTCAAATGGTCGGTCACCTATCATCAAGTGCTCGGTCTCTACCTGTTATGGTCGGGTCGGCATTAATGATTTCGACCGAGAAGGGAATTACCCTTTTTACCCCTGCCGTACTCCTTAAATAACATAGGTCCTGAAAACACCATCAACATATGTCCCCTAGTTCTCGGTTCCAACGAGTAAACAAGTTGGTGCCGGGAACTATAAAAAGATGGTGTGCTGATCGCCTTGCTGGTGGTCGCTCCAGAAATCACAGAGAAATTGTCTTCGCCATCAACTAAGTCTTCTGTTTCTATCTTCATATCCTCGGTTATTGGAGATATTGACCCTTTTCAGAACGATTCTCCACCTCAAAGCAACTTGCTTACTTGGGTCATTCCATCAGGAGATGAAGTTCCTCTTGTTGTCCAAACTAAAAATGACTCCTCCTCTGTAATATATGTACCAGAGATTTGGAGGTCCTGACCCCTGACTGATTCAATCTCGATTGTGAGGAAAAATTTTTGCCTTTGAGCTAATGATGATGTGCTCGGTGGCATGTGATCATGTCTCGAGTTGTGATAGATGCTTGGACCTGGGGGAATGTTACGTCTCCAGTCTGAAGGGCTGATTCGGTGGGACGTACCCCGACCCCGAGCTGAGAAAGGCACTTGGACCTGGGGGAATGTTACGTCCCCAGTCCAAAGAAGTCGACTCAGTGGGACGTAACCCGACCCCGAGTGAAGAGAGGCACTTGGACCTGGGGGAATGTTATGTCCCCAGTCCGAAGGGCTGACTCGGTGGGACGTACCCCGACCCCGAGCTGAGAAAGGCACTTGGACCTGGGGGAATGTTACGTCCCCAGTCCAAAGAAGTCGACTCGGTGGGACGTAACCCGACCCCGAGTGAAAGAAGGCACTTGGACCTGGGGGAATTTTACGTCCCCAGTCCGAAAGGCTGACTCGGTGGGATGTACCCCGACCCCGAGCTAAGAAAGACACTTGGACCTGGGGGAATGTTACGTCCCCAGTCCAAAGAGGACCGATTCGGTGGGACGTAACCCGACCCTGAGCTGAATAACCAAGCGGCCTCGGCGGAACGAAATCCAGCCCCGAGCCGAATAACCAAGCGGTCTCGGTGGAACGAGATCCAGCCCCGAGCCGAATAAACAAGTGGCCTCGGCGGAATGAAATCCAGCCCCGAGCCGAATAATCTTTGGGACTTGTATAGAAGGGAAGTGAATTAACCTTTTGAAGCCCTACCAAATCTGGCACGGGCGTCCCCTTGCCAGTCCGGCGAAAATGTGGGGGTGACTTAGCACTTATCCCAAAAAATGTTTTGCAAGTATAAACAACAACATGGATGCCTCAAGACAGCGTCCTGTCCGAGGCCTCCAAAACATAATTCTGAACCTTTCAATTCAGTGTCCCGGCGAACCAGGATTTGGATCAGAGAGCGTTTTAAATGGTAAGGGCACATCCTCTATACATCGGGTCCCTAGGGAGCCTGTATATTTGTGTGAGGGCTCCTCCTTACCGCGCTAGAGTAGGCACACGCCACAGGGGCTCAACGCCTCCCCGTGCTGCGCCTCTCTTGGATCCAAATGATGAATGGATCAAAGAGTGTCCGGGATACTAAGGGTATTCTCCTCCTTAGGTCTGATATCATTGGATCTAGCAATCGTCACGGGGGCATCGTTACTCCCCGTGCTATGCTTTCTCACGGATCCATTACATCGGGTAAGGGAGGATTAGAGAGTGTTCGACACATTAAGGGCATATTCCTCCTTATGTTCGGTAACACTGGAGTAAGCAATCGCCACGAGGGTATCATCCATCCCCGTGCTATGCTTCTCACGGATCCTATGCATCGAGTATGTCCCTGAATATTCCAAGGACCCCGAGCTAAAGAGACACTTGGTTCTGGGGGAATGTCCCGTCCCCAGACAAATGAGCATGACTCGGTGGGACGTAACCCGACCCCGAGCTGAAAGAGATACTTGGCTTTGGGGGAATGTCCCGTCCCCAGACCAATATGCATGACTCGGTGGGACGTAACCCGACCCCGAGCCGAATAACTGAGTGGCCTCGGCGGAACAAAGTCCAGCCCCGAGCCGATCAAGTCTTAGTGCTTGGTCGTTTCTTTTTGTATTAGGTGCTAAGTTTGTCCCCGGTGCAGTGGTTTGAACTCCTTGTGTTTCGGGGGTGGTCTTCTGGATTCTCTTTCTACACGGCGGGGGGCGCCCTTCCTTGTGGTTCTTTCTCTGATGGTGCTCCCTTTTCGGGATATTTTCTCCTCGTTCTCTAATAAAATGAATTTTCGGGCCACCTCCAGGGCGGTTACGTAGTCCGGGGTGTCTTGGATCCTTAGGTGGGTCCATAGCCTCCCGCATTTCAATGCTCCATTCAAGCTTTCCAGGGCATCGGGGGATTCGTACCCTCCGACTTCGAGTACCATATTGTGGTATCTTTCAATAAATATTTTCAAAGGTTCATCGTCTCCTTGTTTCATAAGTCTTAGTTCTCCAATTGTCTTTCTGGGGACACAAGCCCCCTTGAAGTGTCGTATGAATGATTTTCTGAGTTGTGTGAAGCTACTGATGCTTCTTGGGGCTAGGCTTCTATACCATAGAATGGCCGGTCCGGCTAGAGTTAAGGGGAACACTTTGCAAATGGCGTCTCCTGTTACCCCTTGTACTTCCATTAGTAGGACGAAGCCTTCAATGTGGGTTTTAGGATCGGTATGGCCCTTGTATGGCGTCATGGTTGGCATGCTGAATCTTTTTGGGAATTTCTATGACTTTATTTCTTCTGTGAGGGGGGACTCATCTTTGCCGTCCTGGACATCCCCTCTGTCTGTATTGGGGCATACTCCCCATTTGGCCAGCTCCTCCCGTAACCAAGATTTCATGCTGCTGTCTTTGGTTCCATGCCGCCTCCTGCGATTTTCTTTCTTTCTGTTATCTTGGGAGTGGTGCTTCTCAGGGTCGGTATCTCCTCGTACTTTTTCGTTATGTTCTTTCCCTCTTCTCCGGGTGCTGTGAGGGCTATCATAGGAGGAGTCTGGTGACGATTTGTCAACCTCTTCCTCCCATGTGTCCTCGGTCTGGGAATCTCTCTGCACCACCACAGATCTTACCCTGTAGGGATCCCTCATCCGGGGTCTGTCGTCCTCACTTGTATCGACAATTCTCTTTCCTTCTGCTATTTCGTTCCTTCGTCGGCTAGTCCCGGCCTCGAATTTTCCGTTGTGCGCTCCTTCTATCTTTTCCAACCGGTATACTATGGTTTTTAGCAGAGTTTGGTTTTCCTCCCTTTCTTTCCTAAGGTTCTCCTCGATCTTCTCCATCCAATCTGCCGCCGAGCTCCCTGATGATTGGTGGTTTCCGCCTTCTGTCATTGTCTCACTACGCGAGTTGCTTTTTGTTGAGTCCACACAGACGGCGCCAACTGTTGACAGCTGATTTTGGTCTCAGGGTAATGTGGGAATATCACCTCCGAGATAATCCTCCTTCAATAGTGAATTTGTTTGGTTATGGGGGACCAAAAGCAAATTTAGCAAGAGACATATAAGCACACTAATCGACAAGGAGTTTTAACGTGGTTCAGTGGATTTTGGATCCGACCTACGTCCACGGACAGAAACAGGATGGCACTTTTATTACTTCAATACGCTTCTCAGGTCTTTTGTGTTGACAAGTCATAGCTTGATGATTCTGATTACTAATTTTTTTGATGCCTTTTACACATACTCTGCCCTCCTATTTATAATGGTGAAGAAATCATATTCCTATTTGTACAAGAATTCCCAATTGGAGATGGTCTCCTTTTCCTATCAGGATTCCTAGTCAAAACTATCCCCTTTTCCCATAAGGATTCCTAATCAAAACTACATTTACTTCCTTTATCCTATTAGGATATTAACTTATTACTCTACCCCATGAAAGTAGGACAACTTTATCCATTTTCCGCAAGAATAGGGTGTCATCTTCTGGAGCATATCTCGCTATCTGGTCGGTCTTCATGTGGTCGGTCATGATAGTCATTTGAACTGAGAATATTGCTGTCGATCTGATAATGCCCAGTCATCCGATCTCAAATGGTCGGTCACCTATCATCAAGTGCTCGGTATCTACCTGTTGTGGTCGGGTCGGCATTAATGATTTCGACTGAGAAGGGAATTACCCTTTTTACCCCTGCCGTACTCCTTAAATAACATAGGTCCTGAAAACACCATCAACAGATATAATAGGGACAAAATTGAAACGGATAATGAAATTAGGGATAAAATTTAATGACAAAAAAAAATTCATCTCTAAATTAGAGAAGGAAACGAAAATTCGTCACTAATTAGAGACGAATTATTTTTTTCCTCGCTAATTTCATTTAGAAACGGAATTTTTCCATCGCTAATTAGAAAGGTCTACAAAATTTACAAATCTTCCAGCTTCTCTTATTTTTTCCTCTATATATATACCATAATCTTTTTAACTCTCAACTACAATACATCATCAAAATTTTTCCAACTCAATTCCATATACCATCAAATTTTTTCATACCTCAACTCTCATTATCAATCTCTCATTTTTCTTACCTCCACTTTAAAATTTCCTAAGAAACAAACATTAATATATTATTTTTTTGGTTTAAGGTGACATAAATGGATGATGGTCTGTCGAAGCTTGCGGTGAACATTACGCTGTCTTGTGGAATTGAAGATTTATATATCACATTAAAAAAAGTCACTTCTTTAAAGTTTTCCACTATTCAAAAATTTTAAAATTTTACCTTATCTAAAATTTAAAAATTTCCTCTCTCTACAATTTATAAATTTCTCACATCTATATTTTAAAATTTTTTCCTTTCTAAAATTTTAAAAGTTTCATGCATCTTCAAAATTTTAAATTTCTTGCATCTCTAAAATTTTAAAGTTTTCGTTTTTTTTTTTTTATAAAAAATATAGTTATGGAATAGTTACAGAAATTCTGTCTCTATTTAGCTATGAAATTTATTCCATCTCTATTTAGAGACGGAATTTCGGTCGCTATTTAGCGACATAAATTATTTCATCTCTAAATAAAAACAATATTTTTCGTCACTATTTAGCGATAGAAATTATTCCGTCGCTAAATAGAGATGGAATTTTCATCGCTATATGGAGACATAATTTTATTCCGTCGCTAATTTTAGCTACAGATGTAATATTTCCGTCGCTATTTTTTTATGCCCAACAGAATATAGACGAAATTTTTCCCTCGCTATTTTGTCGCTAGTGGTCAGTTAGCGACGAATTAGCTACCACTACAAGAAAACTGTCAAATAGCGACGAAAAAATCCATAACTAATCCATATACGAATTTTTCCGTCGCTATTACAAGAAATGCATTCCTTGAAATCCAAGACCTCAATGTGAGATTTTGAACCCTACTTCACCAAACCACGCCCCTTAATTTAGTTTTCTTGTAGTGAAAAGAACTTAAAATACAAAAGATAAAGAATTATTCACTAAATCAAAGGGCGTACCTAACTTAGAATTTATAAATACAATGGAAAAACTTGATGATTTTGGTTGATTATTTGCACTGAGGAGATCACTTTCTACTCCACTATTATTGATGGTGAGAAACTTACTTTATATGTATTAAACTTCCTTCTTAAGCCCTTTTAAATAATCATAAATATTTTTTTTCTTAATTTCCTCTCTCTTTATCTTGATTTATATACGGATAAATGAGCTAATGAAACTTGCCTTTATGTTTCACATTACATCTCAATAATGAAGTATCAATTCAAACTTATCACATATACTTTAGCTTTAATAACGATCATCATAAGAAGAGAGAGAAAATCATGTATATTTATACAAAATAAATGAATTTTATAGAGTAAGCTATTATAAAGGAGTGAGAGTGAAACCCTAACTAACTTATTTTTAGATTGTAAGAGGCTCATCCATCAAAAACTCATTACCTTTCCAAAGCCCACTCTAATTTCTACACATATATTAATATAGAGTTCAACCGATTTTATTAGATCTGAAATTGAGTTTCATAGTTTCTATTACAAAGTAATTAACTTAGCCCTTTATTAAAACTTATCTCATAATTGTAGAAGCCCAATTTATTATGGGAATATTAAAATAAATATTCTAACATAATCCCACTTTGGCGATATCAATTGTGAATATTTTAATGATAAGATTATTTTATGGATCCAAAATTAGTTGAGAAACAACTCTAATTTACCATTCTGTCCAATAAGATCATAGATATAGAATCACAGCGATAGCTATATTATAATGTAACATAGTACCTTTTATGGTCGTATATATCAAACAACCTTATCGATATGAACAAGATGTGATAAAACAATCACAATCTAAATGCAATCACGATCCCTACAAAAAGGCTTAAGTTAATTTATTTTAATTTAATTTTATTTCTTCTATTTTTCTCGAGGACAAGTAAAATGTTAAGTTTGTGGATAACTAATTAACTTAAACTAAACTATTAAGAAGAATAGTTGATTTAATGATTTAAGTAAAGAGTAAATACAAATCAAATAACACATGTTCGGAAACCTTATAGATAGAAGAACCTACGTTTATAATTTCACTTAAGTATGCAGCCAATAAGCTCAGACATTTTCCATTCAATTGGGTTAATGTTTTTAATTATTAATATAAAATACTAAATTATTTACAAGCATCTTTCGATCGTCAGGTAAATATATACATAATAAGTCAATTAACTATATGTCTATGTTAATAAAATTAAACTGAATTTCTTAAAGTCAAGTTCCAATAGTGGCTGTGCATGCCCTACATGTATATTTCAATCTTATAGAAAAAATTCAACGAATAAATCACACGTTATTATCCCCACGGCGAATCCAAATTTCATTCGTCGAGTTCTTAAGGATATATCAAGACTATTCTATTGTTGGCCAGACAAATAAAATAAGCATTCAAGCACATAGAATAATAAATAATAAGCAACAAACTCAAATGAATAAAAATATGCAATTAAATTAATTAAACATATTAGGGATCCATTACAATCCTAGATTTAATGAATTAGCTACTCATAATATTCAACAAAAAAATAAGCTAATCATTAATACAAGCTAAGAACTCATAAAATATAAAGGTAGCGATAAAAGAGAAGAAATAATCTCTCGTTTGCAGTCTTCATCTTCAAAATCCACTGTCCGTTGAAGCACTCATTCTTGCCTTACTCTAGGCATTCTTCTATGCTATTGGAGGCTCCAAAATATATTATGAGGCTTGATAATATGTTTCGGGACAAATTTATGCTTATATAGAAGATTCAGAGGATATTTTCAACTTAAAAATTAGATATAAAGAATATTCAATGCAACATCAGCTGGAATCTTAATAGCCATGTCCTTAGTGGATCTTCTTGCTGCAGATTTTATGAATCCAAAGATGTAAAGCAATATAAAAGTTCAAATTGGGGCTAATGTTTCACTCCATTTAGGTGTTGGTTGCATGTCTTTGTTAGCCAAATGGGCTTAAAAATTAAAATCATTGTGTCATTTTGTTGGCTTTAGATTGTTGGTGGGACATATGCCTTTTGTTTTAGGAAATGGTAAATTATAACACTGCATCAAACCAGACCCAGCCAAAATTGCAGTTCCATATTTAACATTTCTGAAAACTAAAGGCATATTCCATTCAACAATCTAAAGCGAACAAAATGACACAATGATTTTAATTTTTAAGGCCATTTGGCTAACAAAGACATGCAACCAGCACCTAAAAGGAGAGAAACATTAGCCCCAATTTGAAGTTTCATGTAGAAGATTTTTGAAACTCTTATAAATCCTAAAATCTCGACCGTCTCAATTTTCAGAATTTAAACCGTATTTAAATTAACCTGAGATATGACACGGTATCGTAAAAGTTCCGATTCACCGGAAACTTCAACAGAACCGTGAGAGTGACCATGAGAATGAACACGAACGTGACTTGCATGCTCCCCAACTTTCTCTTCATCTTAATTAATGTCAGCTTTATCAAAGTGAGACTTGCGAAACTAAGATGTTGCAAAAGCATCAACCATCAAAGTCCAAATTGCAGCCACCATGGCAACAAATCCCGTGAAGGGAAAATTTCCCCATGGATTTTCATCGAGGCACGGTGACGTTAAGCTCTCGAAGGCATCCGGAAGCACGTGGATGAATCCGGTTGATAAATTAACTCCGGCGGTAAAGGCCTTGATTATGAACAAGAGGTTTTTTTGGGGGCTTAATGCGGGTATAATTTTTCCAAGAACAGGGAGACAGACACCAATGGCCCCGGCTACGAGTATCGAGACGATCGCAGCGAGTTTGTATTTTCGGGCTTGTGACTTATCTCGATCACCTTCATCAGGATCGCATGTGCATTCTCTTAGTACTGGGTCTGAAGTAGTAAGAGAATGGAAAGGAAACAGAAAAAAAGGGGACGAGAAGTGTTCATTGTAGGGAACTGAAAAATTATCAAAAATCCAAAGCACCTTCAGAATTTTCTTGGAAAAACATGAGAGGAGTGAATGAGTGCAAAAGGTGTGGGTTGCTTTCGTATACACATGAATAATCTAATAGAGACCAAATAGGTGTAAAAGGTGTGGGTTGTTTAAAATTAGAGTTTATTTTTTTGAAAATTAGTTACGGATTAAGATAGTAAGTGTGTTAATAGTTTGTTGACGTAATAAACTGCAAGAAAGGAATTTCAAAGCATTCTCACAACAGGAGTCCTAATGCAACTAGGAAAGGAGAAAATGTAGGCAAAAAGTAATTGGTTAATTCATGTTAATAATGTTGAAATTAAATTGTTTATGTCATGCTAAAAATTTAATGTTAGTAATGTTGAAATTATGTTCAATTGGCTAATTGTTTTTCTTTGTCCTTTATTTTCTTTTTATGTTCTTAACTTTTGCTTCATAAGTCTATGATCGATGGATCCATCCATATGTGGTGCAAGTATTCCAATCATGTGTTGGATATTTTATTTTCATGTCTTTGTGAAAATTCAGGGTTATTCAAAGTTCTGACCCTATGCGGAATTACAGACAATAAGCAGGACAAGTCCTGTTACTGCTACTATGGAATTGCAACAGGCAATTTAACAAATCAACCAACTAAAATAATAAGATGCAAATGTAAAAACAATAACAATAATTAAAGCAGCAAATATTATCAAACCACACAAAATCAACACAAGTAATTTTGGTGACGAAGTGGAAAACTCTTCCGAGTAAAAAACCACTCCGGGTATATCGGCTACCAGCCCAATCCACTATATCGAGAAAAACTTACAGCGATGGTCAAGACCTATGGTGGCAACTCCACCGACTCAAGTACCTCTATACTGCAAGAACTCAAGGCAACTCCTCAAGCCCGCGACCCACGGTTTTCTTCAGAATCTCTGAAGTCTCTGAGTAGATTGTATCACCTCTGAACGCCGGAACTCCGACTACCAAAACTCCTCCTATAGAACTCTAAAGGATTATGGATTTTGGGTTAAGTTGTGTTGAAGGTTTATCAAAGAATGGATTTCACCATTAACAAAGAAGATATGAGATTCAAAGAGTCTTCAAGGTGAAATCAAAGAGAGTTGAAAGCTTTGAGAGTATTTGGCTCAAGAGAAATATGCTTCAACCCTTTCAACTAATGGGGAATGGCGGCTAAGTGTTATATTTATAGGTAGGGTGAAAAACTAGGGTTTTGCAGGCCAAAAACGCGTTCAGATCGCAGTCGCGTTCGAACACTTACTAGAACGCTACACGAACGCGCCCTTTCTGTGAAGACTCGTTCGAACGCCAATCGAACGCACAAGGAACGTGAGCTCTCTGGAATGCTCCCGTTCGAACCCCACAAGAATGTGCCTCGAACATTTGCTCTCTGGAATGCGCCCGTTCGAACCCAATAAAGAACGTGACACTAACGCCAACCGTTCGAACACTGCAACGAACGCACCACGAACGTATGTCTGCTGCACAGCAGCCAGAAACCAGTCCAATTGCACAAAGATCTTCAAGAAAGATTAAAACTCAATTGAACTTGTTTTGTCACGGACACATGCCAATAAAAATGGAACTAACAATCTCCCCCTTTGGCATTCCGTGACAAAACACTACCTAATACAAAGACTACGGTAATAGACCCAAAAAGCAAATAGTCAACTGTCAACCATCTAAACAATGACTTATTACAAATGGACTCGATCTAACACCTAACGAAGTAGTCTTGAAATAAATGCCACCGCAGCAACATACATGCTACCTGAAACATCCATAAACAACAATATACCATGAAAAACATTGGGATAATCAAGTAAACCATAAAGCAGGTAAACATCTCATGCATGTACAAGTAGAAATCCCTCTCCCCCTTAATCTTAACTCCATTTAAAACGGAGATATATAAAGGATATTCTACGGCTCTCTCCTATATATTAAGGCTCTCCCACTTAATATATTACTCTCCTCCTTTTTGTCACGAAATGACAAAGGGTAAAAGAAACAGGAAAAATAACAGGAGAACAGGAGAAAACACATGCAAGAGCATAAACAAAACAAACATGACTTACTCCCCCTCACTAACAGGCTAACTCAGTTAGAAAATAAATAATCAAATGGGAAGTAAACAAAAACTCAGAAAAGTGCACAGGAAAGGACAAAATGGTATGCAATAACATTAAGCACACATAAGCACAAACTGAGATAGATAAAAATCCTGTCAAAAACTGACTGAAACAGCATGTAAAGCTGACACAATGATACCTGAAAATTCAGGGTTATCCTTAGGTTCTGACCCTATGCGGAATTACAAACAATAAGCAGGACAAGTCCTGTTACTGCTACTATGGAATTGCAATAGGCAATTTAACAATCAACCAACTGAAATAATAAGCTGCAAATGTAAAAACAATAACAATAATTAAAGCAGCAAATATAATCAAACACACAAAATCAACACAAGTAATTTTGGTGACGAAGTGGAAAACTCTTCCGAGTAAAAAAACCACTCCGGGTATATCGGCTACCAGCCCAATCCACTATATCGAGAAAAACTTACAGCGATGGTCAAGTCCTATGGTGGCAACTCCACCGACTCAAGTACCTCTATACTGCAAGAACTCAAGGCAACTCCTCAAGCCCGCGACCCACGATTTTCTTCAGAACCTCTGAAGTCTCTGAGTAGATTGTATCACCTCTGAACGCCGGAACTCCGACTACCAAAACTCCTCCTATAAAACTCTAAAGGATTAGGGATTTTGGGTTATGTTATGTTGAAGGTTTATCAAGGAACGATTCTCACCATTAATAGAGAAGACAAGAAGATGATGCAGTCTTCAATGGTGGAATCAAAGAGAGTTGAAAGCTTTGAGAGATTTGGCTCAAGGGAAAAGTGTTTCAGCTCTTTCAACACTTAGGGAATGGCGGCTAAGTGCTATATTTATAGGTAGGGTGAAAAGCTAGGGTTTTGAGGCCAAAAACACGTTCAGATCGCAGTCGCGTTCGAACGTTTACTCGAACGCAACACGAACGCGCCTTTTCTGTGAAGTCTCGTTCGAACGCCAATCGAACGCACTACGAACATGAGCTCTCTGGAATGACCTCGTTCGAACCCAATAAAGAACGTGCCACTAACGCCACACGTTCGAACCCACAAACGAACACAGCACTAACGCCACATGTTCGAACCCACAAACAACGCAGCACTAACGCCATACGTTCGAACACTGCAACGAACGCACCACGCACGAATGTCTGATACACAGCAGCCAGAAACCATTCCAATTGCACAAAGATCTTCATGAAAGATTACAACTCAATTGAACTTGTTTTGTCACAGACACATGCCAATAAAAAAGGTGCTAACAATCTCCCCCTTTGGCATTCCGTGACAAAACACTACCTAATACACATACTACAGTAATAGACCCAAAAAGAAGATAGTCAACTGTCAACCAACAAAACCGTGACGTATTACAATTGGACTCGATCTAATACCTAACCAAGTAGTGTTGAAAACTATACCGCCTCAGCAACATACCTGCTATCTGAAACATCCACAACCAATAATATACCATGAAAAGCATTGGGATAATCAAGAAAAACATAAAACAGGTAAATCATTTTTCTCCCCCTTAATCTGAACTCTCATGAAACAGGATAAATCACCCATTTACTCCCTATTTTTGTCACGAAATGACAAAGCATGCAAACACCAGGAGAAACAACAAGCAAATGTGAAAACTTACTCCCCCGCACAAACAGACATCCAAATATATCATAAGAATAATTGGGAAGCGAATAACCAAAAGCAACATTCGTAAATATGCAAAGGAGAAACATTTAAGACATAATATTTTCATTAAAATATGACAAATGTTGCAAGATATCTCATCATTAAACAAAGGGGAGAGAGTACATCATAAAGTTTAACAACAAATAAGATCCCAAAAATAAACAGACTCCTCCTAACTCAAATAAAACCCAGCAAATAAAACAAAGCAGCTAGTCAGACTCCGAGCTAGCTGACGACTCATCGGAAACGGAAGCAGCATGAGAGGATGACAGGTGATGGGAAAACTGATCCTCGAGGCGGCGAACAAAAGAACGGACCTCGGATAAGCTACCAGAGACCAGGCGAAGCTCAGCGATAATGGTAGTATGGGAATCCAAGATGCGCTGGTAGAAATCCGATGAAGGACCAGCGGAAGAAGATGAAGCAGAACCCGAGGCTGGTGGAGCAGAAGCCGGAGCAGTAGCTGGATCAGGAGCAGGAGCAGGAGCAGGAGCACGAACATGAGCAGGAAGATGTGCATCGCCTGCTGAGACAGTCTGTCGACCAATTGACTTGAGGAGAGGAAGAGGAGGATCATGTACAAAATCTGGAACCAAAACCGAGATGATCCGGCGATTGAGACAGCCATAGGGAAGAGTGTGGGAAGCATAAGAAGAAGAGCGGATACGAATCATCTCCCGTACAATCACACTGAGGATGTCTATGGAAAGACCCTGCTCAATGGCATAGAGGAACGCAATCCGAGCAAAGGGCTGAGTTTTGACATGAGATTTGGGCCATAAATTATGACACACGATACGGTTGAGCAGACGATAGGCAGGAAGCAATGTAGCAACAACAACAGTCCCTCCGCCAAACGGACGATGCTGGCCAGTGGCAACGTCCATGACGAGCTGATCTGAAGGGCCATCAGCAGGGGACCAGGGGAACTGAGGGTAGGGCACCTCAAGAATAGCCAGAATCCGAGATAATACCGAAGGATCGATATCCAAGTAGTGGCCCCGAATGTACACGGAAAAAGAGGTGGTAGAAACAACCTCCATGTTGGAATAGAATTCCTGGACAAGCTGAGGCGACGGACCAACAAAACCCGATAAAAGAGGACCCCAACCACGATTAACCAAAAGAGGTATAATCCCGATATCACGAAGTTCATCTTGCAAGACATTTCACTCCAGAAACAGACTGCGCTGAGAGAAGTGATCATCGAACAGTTACCAGCAGCGGGACTGCGAAAACTATCTCGAGGAAGAGAGTCTCGGGGACGTTTCTTTGAAGCAACGGTCTTCTTAGGCATCTAGAGAAACACAAGAACCACAGAAATAAGAGACAACCTAAAACAGACCACAAAAAAAAACAGAAAGATACAAAGAATGTTCGAACGCAAATTCATGGGGCGTTCGAACGCGATGGCGTAAGACCGAGCCACAAAACACCCCTATAAGATGCAATACGCCACAATAGACACACATAAACAACACAAGACACAACCATAAGACACCATACGCCTTCAATCAAGAGAGAAGGCTAAATAAGCAGCAAGAGCGAAACCCTAAATTCTAGATCTGAGAAACAAGACAAAATCAGTGAAGGGAGATGGGAAAAATTACCTTGAAGATGACGAAGATTTTGAGAATCAGGAGATTGGAGGCTCGATTTGTCCAAAATGGAGTAAAGAAAAAAAAAACGAGGCCGAGCAAGATCTGGAAGAGGAACAGGAGAGGAAAGAAACGTGCGAACATAAAACGCACGATGGTATTTAAATACCGACACGGCGTTCGAACGATAGTCGAGCACGATTCGAACGATTATGTTCGAATGAAAATAAGAACGGAACACCAACAAAATAAAGACAGTGCACAGCAGAAGAGCAGTTACAATGATACCCAGAAAAGAAAATGATAACTATGACATGAAACAACATGCATCATTTTGCAATTTGCTAAACACAACACTTATGAATATGATCCAAACACTAAGGCATATCAAACGCTTGCGTGAACAGAAAGAAAGTGCACAACAAATCAAGGCTCAAGATCTTAAATTTATGAGCTGGAGACAGCCACAGAAACCCATCTCTAATCAAACCAAGTCCACAAAATATGTGTTCAAACCCAGCACCACTAGGACCTGAAAATAAGCAACATTGGTTGCATGCTATATTATTTACCCCATAAATATCATGAGCTCATATTTAACAACTCTTTCGAGTGAAGGGTTTTTGCCCTTATCTTTTGAATTTGGCCATTTTGGCTCTTTTGCACTTGAGTCTCATTTTTCTTTTTAAATTTATTTCTTTTTACTTTTGCAAAAAAAAGGATAGCAAGGTCATCTAGTCAAAAGGTCACACTATTGAGCAAACAAGATATGATAGAAATAAGATTGCTATTCCAAAAACTCATACATGCGACCAAGACTTGATAAAATAAAAACGTGTATGTGATGTGCAAGCACAGGATATACCAAAGGTTTTTATCATATACACTCATGCATATAGAGCATCAAGAAAAATAACAGCATATCATACATACATAATCATATATCCTATATACCAGGATCACATGCACATGCTATTCATGCTCTAACAAGCCATAAAAATATTTTTGGTCTTTTTCAATATATATAATAATTAATTTTTTTTTGATTTTTTTTTTTCAGTTTTAAAGCACACAAAAAAAAAGACACAAAACAGCTTGTAAAACATCCAATGGTACGTGGAGTTGTATCCGAGTGCAGATCACACTACCGTCCATTCGGAATCGGCTGTGAAATTTATGTCCGGGTTTCCATCCTATATACCAAGGGATATAAAACAAAAACAAGACACACACACACCCATAAGCTGTGAAAACAAAATAAATGTGCAACAACATAAAACACACGCACACACACATGCAATGGGAAGGAAGAGATGCATCTTTTAACCAGAGTTACACCGAAGTGCACTCTCATCATGTCCATCGGGACATGCAGAAGTAGATGGGAAATCATCTTGCTTCTTCACCCAAACCTTTCTAGAAACCTCATCCACTTGAGAATTCCTAGTCAACAAATTAAGTTTCTCACTAAGAAATTTTGTCTGTTTAGTTAGTGTAGAAACTTGAGAAGCTAGATTTGAAGAGTCAAATCTAGGTGACACAATCTTAGACCTTTTTTGTTGCTTGTGCAACATGAAGCACTTAGGCCTAATATGTCCAGCCTTTCCACAATGGTGGCACACAGGCACAAACCTCAGATGAGAGCGAGGTTTGCCCAAAACACCTCTAGTTTGAGGTTGGGGCACATGACGAGGAACAACAGGAGGAGACACATGACTACACACAACATGTTTCTTACCTAAGTCACGTTTAGCTGCTACAGACACAGCTTTGGAAGAAAAAGCCTTATTAAAGTTAGGCTCAGAAATAATACCTAACATACGGTCCACCTTTTTATTTCCACTAGAAAATGTGGACAATTGGGTTCTAGCATCTTCAAGTTCGGTCTCGAATATTTGGACTCTATTAACTAGGCCTCTGTTTCTCTCCTCTAGGTCATCAACCATCAAAACGCTTTGCTCAAGATTGGCTTGAGCCTCATTCTTTTCTATCTCTGCAGCTTTCAGCCTTTTATTGACCTCTATATTAGTCTTCTTAATAGCTAAACTGTCATTAAACAGTTCAACATAAGCTACTTGAAGACTTTCCTCATCTACAGACTCATCAAGAGAGACTTCTGAATCAGCATCATTAACCACAATCTCTCTCTCACCAGTCACACTAGCAGTAAAGGCAATAAAATTTTTCTTGCCTTTAGGAGACTCATCAGAAGAATAACCACCTTCTGAATCACTAGGAGAGGCAGCCATGGCTTTCTTGCCTTTAGCTCTAAGATATGTAGGACACTCTGGTCGTATATGCCCATAGCCTTCACACTCATGGCACTGGATACCACGGGGTCTACTACCCATCTCCTCTCTAGACTCACTCCTGATATGCCTATTCTCTTTAGGCCTATCCTCCCTATCTCTGTTACTGCATTGGCCATTCTTCTTCAGCTTAAGGAATTTCCTGAAATTCTTAGCAAACAAGGCCAAATCATGATCCGTAAAGGTATCATCATCACTAGATGGATCATGAACAATTTCATTTGCGATCTTCATCGCTATAGTTTTGGGCTTTTGATACCCAGGAAGTTTCTTCTCATAAACTTGCAGTTTTCCTACAAGTTCTTCTAAATCAAGCTTATCGAGGTCATTGCTTTCCTCAATGGCAGCAATCTTGGGTAGGAATTTATCAGGTAGGGATCTAAGGATTTTCCTAACTATCCTATTTGTAGGTATAGTCTCACCTAGGTTAAAACTAGAGTTAACGATATCGTTAATCTCATTATAAAATTCATCAAAGGTCTCATCATCTTTCATTTTGGCGACCTCAAACCTAATGGCTAAATCCTGGAGTCTATTATTTTTAACAGACAATGTGCCCCCATGCACAGTCTACAGGATGTCCCAAGCATCCTTGGCTATCTCACATATTGAGATTCTCCTAAACTCAGCAGAACAGACAGCACCATGTATGGCATTAACAGCCTTGCTGTTCCTATTGCTAGCATCAAATTCATCCTTGGTCCATGTCAATTTATCTTTAGGGGAAGAGGCCCCATCAACTACATCAACGGGAGGTTTCCACCCGTGTTCAACAGTAATCCAGACCCTCTCATCTAAGGACTTAAGGAACGCTTTCATGTGAACCTTCCAATGTAAATATTCGGTGCCATCAAAAAATGGCGGACAATTCAAGGGTTGACTACGCTCCATAGCTAATGGGTCAAGGATTGAGTTCAGGCTCTGATACCAATTGAAAATTCGGGGTTATCCTTAGGTTCTAACCCTATGCGGAATTACAAACAATAAGCAGGACAAGTCTTGTTACTGCTACTATGGAATTGCAACAGGCAATTTAACAAATCAACCAACTGAAATAATAAGATGCAAATGTAAAAACAATAACAATAATTAAAGAAGCAAATATAATCAAACCATACAAAATCAACACAAGTAATTTTGGTGACGAAGTGGAAAACTCTTCCGAGTAAAAAACCACTCCGGGTATATCGGCTACCAGCCCAATCCACTATATCGAGAAAAACTTACAGCGATGGTCAAGACCTATGGTGGCAACTCCACCGACTCAAGTACCTCTATACTGCAAGAACTCAAGGCAAATCCTCAAGCCCGCGACCCACTGTTTTCTTCAGAACCTCTGAAGTCTCTGAGTAGATTGTATCACCTCTGAACGCCGGAACTCCGACTACCAAAACTCCTCCTATAGAACTCTAAAGGATTAGGGATTTTGGGTTATGTTGTGTTGAAGGTTTATCAAGGAAGGATTCTCACCATTAATAGAGAAGACAAGAAGATGATGAAGTCTTCAATGGTGGAATCAAAGAGAGTTGAAAGCTTTGAGAGATTTGGCTCAAGGGAAAAGTGTTTCACTCTTTCAACACTTAGGGAATGGCGGCTAAGTGTTATATTTATAGGTAGGGTGAAAAGCTAGGGTTTTGCAGGCCAAAAACACGTTCAGATCGCAGTCGCGTTCGAACGTTTACTCGAACGTAACACGAACGCGCCTTTTCTGTGAAGTCTCGTTCGAACGCACTACGAACGTGAGCACTCTGGAATGACCTCGTTCAAACCCACCAAGAACGTGACTCGAACGATTGCTCTCTGGAATGCTCTCGTTCGAACCCAATAACGAACGTGCCACTAACGCCACACGTTCGAACCCACAAACAAATGCAGCACTAATGCCATACGTTCGAACACTGCAACGAACGCACCACGAATGAATGTCTGATGCACAGCAGCCAGAAACCAGTCCAATTGCACACACATCTTCATGAAAGATTACAATTCAATTGAACTTGTTTTTTCACAGACACATGCCAATAAAAAAAGTGCTAACAATACCTAGTCAGTATTCAGCTGTTTATGACATGAAACAATATGCATCATTTTAAAAGTGGCTAAATATAACACTTATGCATATGACATAAACACCAAAGCATATCAAGCACTTGCGTGAAAAATAAAGTGCACAACGAATCAAGGCTTAAGATCTTATTTTATGAGTTGGACACAGCCAAATAAATCCATTTCTAAACAAACCAAGTCCACAAGATATGTGTTCAAACCCAGCACCACTAGGACCTGAAAATAAGCAACATTGGTTGCATGCTATATTATTTACCCCATAAATATCATGAGCTCATATTTAACAACTCTTTTGAGTGAATGATTTTTGCCCTTATCTTTTGAATTTGGTCATTTTGGCTCTTTTGCACTTGAGTCTCATTTTTTTTAAATAGATTTCTTTTTACTTTTAGAAGGGGATAGCAAGGTCATCTAGTCAAAGGTCACACTATTCAGTAAACAAAGTATGGTAGAAATTAGATTGCCAGTCCAAAAACTCATACATGCGACCAAGCCTTGATAAAATAAAAACGTGTATGTGAGGTGCAAGCACAAGATATACCAAAGGTTTTTATCACACACACTCATGCAAATAGAGCATCAAGAAAAATAGCAGCATATCGTACATGCATAATCATATATCGTACATACCAGGATCACATGCATATGCTATTCATGCTCTAACAAACCATAAACAAATTTTTTTTGTCTTTTTCAAAATATATAATTTTTTTTTTTGATTTTTCAGTTTTAAAGCACAAAAAAAATAAAGACACAAAACAGCTTGTAAAACATCCAATGATACGTGGAGTTGTATCCCGAGTGCAGATCATACTACCGTCCATTCGGAATCGGCTATGAAATTTATGTCCGGGTTTCCATCATATATACCAAGGGATATATAACAAAAATAAGACACACACACACTCATATGCTGTGAAAACAAAAATAAACGTGCAAAAACATAAAACACACGCACACACACATGCAATGGGAAAATAAAAATGCATCTTTTAAGCAGAGTCACACCGAGGTGCACTCTCATCATGTCCATCAGGACATGCAGAAGAAGATGGAAATTCATCTTGCTTCTTCACCCAAACCTTTCTAGGAACCTCATCCACTTGAGAATTCATAGTCAACAAATTAAGTTTCTCACTAAGAAATTTTGTCTGTTTAGTTAGTGCAGAAACTTGAGAAGCTAGACTTGAAGAGTCAAATCTAGGTGACACACTCTTAGGCCTTTTCTTTTGCTTGTGCAACATGAAACACTTAGGCCTAATATGTCCAGTCTTGCCACAGTGGTGGCACACAGGCAAAAACCTCGGATGAGAGCGAGGTTTACCCATAACACCTCTAGATTGAGGTTGGGGCACATGACGAGGAACAACATGAGGAGAAACATGACTACACACAACAGGTTTCTTACCTAAGTCACGTTTAGCTGCTACAGGCACAGCTTTGGAAGAAGACACCTTATTACAGTTAAGCTTAGAAATAATACCTAACATACGGTCCACCTTTTTATTACCACTAGAAAATACAGACAATTGGGTTCTAGCATCTTCAAGTTCGGTCTCTAATATTTGGACTCTATTAACTAGGCTTCTGTTCCTCTCCTCTAGGTCATCAACAATCAAAAGGCTTTGCTCAAATTTAGCTTGAGCTTCATTCTTTTCTAACTCAACTAGTTTCAGCCTTTTATTGACCTCTAAATTAGTCTTCTTAATAGCTAAACTCTCATTAAACAGTTCAACATAAGCTACTTGAAGACTTTCCTCATCTACAGACTCATCAAGAGAGACTTCAGAATCAACATCGTTAACAATAATCTCTCTCTCATCAGTCACACTAGCAATAAATGCTATATAATTGTTCTTGTCTTTAGGAGACTCATCAGAGGTATAGCCACCTTCTGAATCACTGGGAGAGGCTGCCATGGTTTTCTTACCTTTAGCCTTCAGATATGTGGGACACTCAGGTCTAATGTGCTCATATCATTCACACTCATGGCATTGGACATCACGGGATCTACTACCCATATCCTCTCTAGACTTTTTCCTGTTATGCCTCATTTCTCTAGGCATAACCTCCCTATCCATGTTACTGCTATGGCCAATCTTCTTAAGTTTAAGAAATTTCTTAAACTTCTTTGCAAACAAAGCCAAATCACGATCCGTGATGGTATCATCATCAATAGACAAATCATGCATAACTTCATTAGCGATTTTCATCGCAGACGTTTTTGGCTCTCTATAACCAGGAAGCTTTTTCTCATAAACCTGCAGTTTTCCTACGAGTTCATCTAAATTAAGCTGATCGAGGTCATTGCTTTCCTCGATGGCAGTGATTTTGGGTAGGAACTTATCAGGTAGGGATCTCAGGATTTTCCTAACTATCCTACTGGTAGGAATAGTCTCACCTAGGTTAAAACTAGAGTTAACAATATCGTTAATCTCAGCATAAAACTCATCAAAGGTCTCATCTTCTTTCATTCTGGCGACCTCAAACCTAGTAGTTAAATCCTGGAGTCTAATATTTTTAACAGACAATGTGCCCTCATGCACAGTCTGCAGGATGTCCCAAGCATCCTTGGCTATCTCACACATTGAGATTCTCCTAAACTCAGCAGAACAAACAGCACCATGTTTGGCATTAACAACTTGTTGTTCCTATTGCTAGCATCAAATTCGTCCTTGGTCCAGGTCAATTTATCTTTAGGGGAAGATACCCCATCAACACAACAACGGGAGGTTTCCACCCGTGTTCAACAGTCATCCAGACCCTCTCATCTAAGGACTTAAGGAACACCTTCATGCGAACCTTCCAATGTAAATATTTTGTGCCATCAAAAAATGGCGGACAATTCAAGGGTTGACTACGCTCTATAGCTAATGGGTCAAGGATCGAGTTCAGGCTCTAATACCAATTGAAAATTCAGGGTTATCCAAAGTTCTGACCCTATGCGGAATTACAGACAATAAGCAGGACAAGTCCTGTTACTGCTACTATGGAATTGCAATAGGCAATTTAACAAATCAACCAACTAAAATAATAAGCTGCAAATGTAAAAACAATAACAATAATTAAAGCAGCAAATATAATCAAACCACACAAAATCAACACAAGTAATTTTGGTGACGAAGTGGAAAACTCTTCCGAGTAAAAAACCACTCCGGGTATATCGGCTACCAGCCCAATCCACTATATCGAGAAAAACTTACAGCGATGGTCAAGACCTATGGTGGCAACTCCACCGACTCAAGTACCTCTATACTGCAAGAACTCAAGGCAACTCCTCAAGCCCGCGACCCACTGTTTTCTTCAGAACCTCTGAAGTCTCTGAGTAGATTGTATCACCTCTGAACGCCGGAACTCCGACTACCAAAACTCCTCCTATAGAGCTCTAAAGGATTAGGGATTTTGGGTTAAGTTGTGTTGAAGGTTTATCAAAGAATGGATTTCACCATTAACAAAGAAGACATGAGATTCAAAGAGTCTTCAAGGTGAAATCAAAGAGAGTTGAAAGCTTTGAGAGTATTTGGCTCAAGAGAAATATGCTTCAACCCTTTCAACTAATGGGGAATGGCGGCTAAGTGTTATATTTATAGGTAGGGTGAAAAACTAGGGTTTTGCAGGCCAAAAACGCGTTCAGATCGCAGTCGCGATCGAACGCTTACTAGAACGCTACACGAACGCGCCCTTTCTGTGAAGACTCGTTCGAACGCCAATCGAACGCACAACGAACGTGAGCTCTCTGGAATGCTCCCGTTCGAACCCCACAAGAACGTGCCTCGAACATTTGCTCTCTGGAATACGCCCGTTCGAACCCAATAAAGAACGTGACACCAACGCCAACCGTTCGAACACTGCAACGAACGCACCACGAACGTATGTCTGCTGCACAGCAGCCAGAAACCAGTCCAATTGCACAAAGATCTTCAAGAAAGATTACAACTCAATTGAACTTGTTTTGTCACGGACACATGCCAATAAAAATGGAACTAACACTTTGTAAAGTTAATAGTTATTTTCATCGGTTTATAAAAGATTTGTTTAATCAAATGGGTATATCTAACACTATAAGTGAACAATATGTGGGAGCTCTTTGATTCTTTACATCTAATAAATTTATTATTTTGTTGTAATAGATTGTATATAGGTAGATGTAAAAAAAAAATTGTTTAATTTATGTCTTATATGTTTCACTTCTAGTTAAGAGTATGTATTCATGGACACTATTTTGAGATGATAAGATTAGACCGGTCTAGTAATTCCTATATGTTTGATTAGGTTTTTAAGTGGGAATATGTGATTTTGCCGATTATGGAGAACACATAGTGCACATTATTTTATTTAGTTAAATTTTATCTTAATTATGCTTTAGTTTTAAGATATCTTATATGTTGCGTTCGATTTGAAATATTTCATTAACTTAGAAAAAAAATATAAATCAACCCGTTCACTACATATTTATGGTCATAAAAGTAGAGAACTTAATTACATAAATTGTGAAAACAAACAACTCTATTTCGAGGCATAAAGAAAATATTTTCTAAATAAAAATAGAAAAATTTATTGTTTAAGGTGGAAAATTCTCAATTAATTTGTTAAAAACAAGGAAAAGCTTATAAAGACAAATCCTAAAATAATTAAATTTCTTCCTAATTATCGAAAATCAGGAAAAAAAAAACAAAGAAAGAAAGAAAGAAAGAGGACACTATGCGTGACTAGACATGCATACGGTTGCGGTTTCAAACCGTAACCAAACCGTTGACCAACCAGATCATAAACCGCAACCAAATCGGATGGGTCCGATTCGGTTAAGGTTGGACCAAAATTCCAACCACCCAAACCGAGGGTTGGACCGGTTCAAACCGTAATCGTTACGGTTCTGGTAACGGTTACGGCGTAACGGTTCAACCGTTAGCCGTTACGGTTAACGGGTTGAACCGTTAACAGCTATTTTCTTAATAATAATAAATTTTAAATGTCTATTTTGCCCCTCCCAATAACTATATTTTTGGGGCATTTTAGGTATCATTAAAAAAACACTATAAATAACTCTTTAAATCATTTTTCAAAACCACAAAATCATTTACTCTTCTTACTCTCTCAATTTCTCAAATCTCATATATTCAATCAATTTATTCTCTTATTATCTCAATCTCTTCATTATAATGACAAGCTCATCACACAACACTAACATTTATGGGGCTGATGATACCACTCAACATACCACCGGCGAAACGAATTCACGTATTCAAGTGAGAAATCGAGGTTCTGAAATGTTGACAAGACATTTCACTCTGGTCGTGAATGATGTCACTAGTGAGAAGAATGATATCTGCAATTATAGTGGAAAAAATTACAAACACACTGGTGGATATGGAACTATGACGGGTCATATGATGAGTACTTATAAAGTTGAGTTTGGGATTGATACAATATAAACACAAATGTCAAGGTTTTCTATTTCCGGTTCATGTTCTTATTCTTCTATAAATAATTTAAATATAATGAATCTCAATGGAAAGATAATCTAACTAAATTTATTGTCATGGAACATTTAGCTTTTACTTAGGTGAACAACGTCTTTTAATGATTTAATACATGAAAATTTGAATCATGCTGCATGTAAATTTATTAAGATGACATATAAAAAGAAAATTGATGGAATTGTATGCAAAATGTCAAAATAATTTAAGGAAACTATTTTTTAAACTTAAAGTAGTGTTTCAATTTGTTGTGACATACGCACTGACCATTGGCAGTCACATTCATACGTGGGTGTGACAGACCATTGTATTGATGATTCATGGTTTATTCAATAAAGAATTATTGCATTTCGGCTTTTGATGATGCACACACTGTACATAATATTTATGTTATGATTATTAATATTTTACAGTAATATGGATTAGTGAAAAAAATTTAACTATTGGATTTGATAATGTATCAGTTAATACTGCATCAATTAATGAACTTAAAACTATTTGCCAATAAAATTTGGGAGGTAAATTTTTCCATGTTCGATGTGCATGTTATATTTTGAATTTATGTTTACAAGATGATTAGTAATATTTTACAGCAATGAATTTGATGATTTTTTTATGATCCTAACAATATTTTTGATGATCTTAACAATAAATTTGATGATCATAATAATGAATTTGATGATCCTAATGATGAACACTAAAAAATATACATTTAATAAAGAGAAAATAATCATTTTACACTTATAGTTTCATTAATCCCATTTATTTAGCACATTTGTGAAATAATAATTAAATTTATGGTCATGTATATCAAACAACCTTATCGATATGAATAAGATGTGATAAAGCAATCACGAGCTAAATGCAATCACGATCCCTGCAAAATGGCTTAAGTTAATTTATTTTAGTTTTATTTTATTTCTTTTATTTTGCTCGAGGACAAGTAAAATATTAATTGAAACTAAACTATTAAGAAAAATAGTTGATTTAATGATTTAAGTAAAGAGTAAATACAAATCAAATAATACACGTTAGGAAATCTTATAGATAGAAGAACCTACGTTTATAATTTCACTTAAGTATGCAAACAATAAGCTCAGACACTCTCCATTCAATTGGGTGTTTGTATTAATTATTAATATAGAACACTAAATTATTTACAAGCATCTTTCGATGGTCAGGTGAATATATACATAATAAGTCAATTAACTATATATCAATGTTAATAAAATTAAATTGAATTTCTTAAGGTCAAATTCCAATAGTGGCTATGCATGCCCTACCAGTGGCGGAGCCACTTAGTGCCCAGTGGGGGCAGTTGCCCCCACTGGGCTCCACAAATTTTTTTTTAAAATTATAATATATATTAGAAAATATAAATAATTAAATGACACCCAAAAATACATTATTTATTAATTTTTTGAGTTGTAATTTTTTAATATAATATGTAGGCCCAAGCCCAAATTAGTTAAAAAAATTCCAATACATTTGTGCATCAATCTTATTTTTTAAACATATCTAAAATAATTATATTTAATTTGTATGTGTATAGATAATTGACTATTTTTCATTTTAAATCCACTCATTTATATGCTTTTTCCATTTGCAAAAGAATATGGATTCCATTACATTTAAATAAAAATAACTATATTTACACTTAGGTTTGGTTATTGATCTTCTAATTTATTGATATATTTGTAGTGATTCTTTTACTAAACTACATCGTGTATAGTTGTTATGTGTAAAATATTCACATATTAATATAATATAATTATTTTGTATATATTAGTTGTTCAAAGCACAAATATTGCGTTTTAGCACTAGTCTTTTAATAATTTAATTAAAAAATTGGTTAAATCTACAATAAATTAGCGGAAATTTAGTATATAATATACTACATAAACTTAAAATACATAATTTTAAAAATAAATTTTTACTTAAATTTTTAGGGTAAATTGGTATTTTTAGAAATTATGGATAAAATTATAATTCTAAAAATTTTGGGTTAATTTATAAGATTAAAAATTATGGGCTATTTCATAATTTTCAAAAGTATAGGGATCATCTTGTAATTTCAAAAAATATGTATGAATTCATTATATATTATTTTGGTAAGGAAAAAATTTCACCCCCACTGACTGAAATTTCTGGATACGCCATTGTGCCCTACATGTATATTTCTGTCTTTTAGAAAAAAATTTCAATGAATAAATCACATGTTATTATCCCCACGGCGAATCCAAATTTCCTCCGTCGAGTTCTTAAGGATTTACCAACAGAAATAAAATAAGCATTCAAGCACATAGAATAATAAATAATAAACAACAAACTCAATGAATAAAAATATGTAATTAAATTAATTAAACATGTTCGGGATCCATTACAATCCTAGATTTAATGAATTAGCTACTAATAATATTCAACAAAAATAAGATAATCACTAATACAAGCCAAGAACTCAGAAAATATAAAGGTAGCGAGAAAAGAGAAGAAAGAATCTCTCGTTTGCCGCCTTCGTCTTCAAACTCCACTGTCCGTTGAAGCACTCATTCTTGCCTTGCTCTAAGCATTCTGCTATACTCTTGGAGGCTCCAAAATATATTATGAGGCTTGATAATATATTTCGGGACAAATTTACGCTTATATAGAAGGTCCATAGGATATTTCCAACTTAAAAATTAGATATAAAGAACATTCAATGCAACATCAGCTGGAATCTTAATAGACATGTCCTTAGTGGATCTTCTTGCTGCAGATTTTATGAATCCAAAGATGTAAAGCAATATAAAAGTTCAAATTGGGGCTAATGTTTCACTCCATTTAGGTGTTGGTTGCATGTCTTTGTTAGCCAAATGGGCTTAAAAATTAAAATCATTGTGTCATTTTGTTGGCTTTAGATTGTTGGTGGGACATATGCCTTTTGTTTTAGGAAATGGTAAATTATAACACTGCATCAAACCAGACCCAGCCAAAATTGCAGTTCCATATTTAACATTTCTGAAAACTAAAGGCATATTCCATTCAACAATCTAAAGCGAACAAAATGACACAATGATTTTAATTTTTAAGGCCATTTGGCTAACAAAGACATGCAACCAGCACCTAAAAGGAGAGAAACATTAGCCCCAATTTGAAGTTTCATGTAGAAGATTTTTGAAACTCTTATAAATCCTAAAATTTCAGGACCGTCTCAATTTTCAGAATTTAAACCGTGTTTAAATTAACCTGAGATATGACACGGTGTCGTAAAAGTTCCGAATCACCGGAAACTTCAACAGAACCGTGAGAGTGACCATGAGAATAAACATGAACATGACTTGCATGCTCCCCAACTTTCTCTTCATCTTAATTAATGTCAGCTTTATCTTTTATATAGAAGAATAGTGATAGAGAGTAGAGAGGAAACAGGAGAGGAGGGTATGTGTGCAAATGGTGTGGGTTACCTTTCATATACAAGAATAATATAATAATAATAGAGACCCAAATAGGAATCTATCTGTGCAAAAGGTGTGAGTTGCTTGAACAACGGGATCTTCCATGTCTAAATATGCAAAGAACTACGTAAATAAAAGAAATATGACCACCCTGTTGAATGAGGAAGTACATAATATTGAGCATATGTGAGGCAACGCATGACCTCTAGTTTCCTTTAAAATTGGCATTTTAAGAACGAATGAATTCGTATTCCATCTACCTTAGGAGAAGGGCAACATTCTCCTCCTTATCCTCGTCCACAATACAGAAGGCACTGTGATCACCAAAATAGTTCAACCACCACCATAAGAGAATTTGCAACACTAGTACAACCAGGTTTCCTAGAAGCATAAGCAGAAAAATGAAAGAATTTAAACAATATAGGCAGCATCAAAATTTGATGTACTCAGTTCAAGCATTTGACTCCAAGACACATAACTGCAACTCAACAAGACAAAACCGCACTTATGTACTAAAAAAATTATTTTACCTCTACTAAAAATCATACAAAACATGCACCAAGTGTGTCGACATAATAAACTGCAAGAAAAGGAATTTCAAAGCATTCTCACTACAGGAGTCCTATTGCAATTGAAAAGGAGAAAGTGTAGGCAAAAAGTTTAAGTCATGTTAATAATGTTGAAATTAAATTGGTTATGTCCTGAGCAATGTTAGTAATATTGAAATTATGTTTCGAATTCAACATTTACAAAATTGTCAATAAATTTTAATATTAATAATATATTCATTAAAAAAACGAGTCGTGTAAAATGTAATAATACCAATAAATGTCATTTTCTTTTGGGGAAAAGAAAATTTGAGTTGTAAATTCTTCAAATATTGTTTTGGATGGAGGGACATGTCCCTTGGATGGTACCCTATAGGGACATGTCCTCCAATTGAGATTAAAATGGATATATGCTCCAATGGATGCATGAGAGGGGTATAACCCTTTGGAAGGTTGCACCCAAACCCAAAGGGTGCCCTTAAGGCACCCTTTTATGCCTTTATAAGGAGGCATCCATGTTTATTTTCAAAGATCCGAATTTCATCCATGTTTTAGAGTCTCGTATTGTTGTTTGAGTCAAGAGAGTTCCTCCATTTCCAAATTCAAGATCTTCTTAAGGAGTGCTCCTCGAAGAAGAGGAGTCCAAGTTATCCTGGGAGAACATTAGCCACAAAGCCCGTAGAACACTGAGACGAGGCTAATAAGTTCTTAAGGACAGAGAATCATCTCGACTTGAACTGTTGTATTCGTCATTTACAAGGTTTTTCTTCATTTTCCAAGTGTTAGGGTTTATGTTATTTTCGGCATGTTATGGTAGATTTGTTTCTGGAAATTTATTATGAAGCATGTTTATATATGTTTAATGACACTATATGAACAATAATCTTAAGAACTTATTTATTTTAGTGTTGTTAGATAGAAATTCGCATGCTTATATAAGAAAATTTTCTGGAAAAATAAAGTTTGTGCACGAAAAATATGTAGGGCGTTCGAACGGCCAACGAACGCAAAGGCTAAAATCTGAATTTTCGTAAGAACGTTCGAACGCGTATTCAAACGCAACTCGGACGCAAGCCTTCTGCCTTAGAATGTTCGAACGCGTATTCAAATGCAACTCGAACGCCAACCTTCTGACTTAGAACGTTCGAACGGGTCCTAAATGCAACATGAACGCAAACTCTCTGGAATACTCCGTTCGAACGTGTTCTCGAATGCTACATGAACGTGAACTCTTTGGAACACTTCATTCGAACGAGTTTTCAAACACTACACGAACGTGCACACACTGGACAGTCTCGTTCGAATGTAGATACGAACGCGACACTAACAAAATTAGTCTTGGAAGTGTTTCTAAACTGAAATAGACTTAGATTAATCTAATTATTCATAATATCAACTTAGTAAGATCATATACTATATCACAATAATCTTGGTAGTATAGATTTAAGTTAATATTAGGTTATTCAATTATCACAAGCATACACATAGTGATAAAGTTGGAAATTAATTGTGTGTTGCATACTTAGTTGAGAATTTAAAGTGTAATTATATACACAAGTAATTCCATCCAATCTTGAATTACACATACACATATATCTACACATATCGAATACTGTATTATGAAATTTAAAAGTTAAATACTGAGTATTGAATTGCTAAGAGATTCTATTGAGGAAATATTTAAAGGAAATTATGTCAAAAAGTGATAAGAGCCTAAGTGGTCAGGGATTTAAATGGTTACTCCGGACCCCCTCGTCCTCTAGGAATATTCTTTTATTTACTTATCATAAGAAACCTTAGTCGGAAATTCAAGGACTTGTGTTTATTGGTACTATTGTCCAATAGAACAACGAGTGGATACTTGGTATATCATTTGAACAAGGTAATTTGTTGATCGTTGTACAATTTGTCTTTTGTAGACTTATTGACCCCTGTTGATTTTTTCCAGTTACATATGGCTAGCGGAAACATCACAATACCGGTTTCTAATGGAGAAAAGCCGGAAAGGTTTGGTGGGGGCAAACTTTAAACAGTGGCAGAGCAAAATATTGATCTACCTGACAACTCTCCAGTTGGCTAAATACCTCAAAGATCCTCCGGGTCCTGTGGAGGGTGAATCAGAAACAGCCAAGCAACTGCGAGAAGAGAAGTGGTCGTCTGGCGACTTCTTGTGCAAGAACTAACTTTTGGATGGACTTGACAATACCATGTATAATGTGTACCAAGACATGTATACTGTGAAGATTCTCTGGAAATCTCTCGAGAAGAAATACAAAATCGATGATACCGGGTAAAAGAAATTTATCGTGGGTAGGTTCCTGGACTACAAGATGGTAGATTCGAGAACAGTAATGTCTCAGTTGAGTGAACTGCAATTGATCATTCATGAAATATTGGATGAAGAAATGAAACTCTGTGAGACGTTTCAAGTTGCTACTATCATTGAAAAGTTACCTCCATCATAGAAGGACTTCTGGAGCTATCTAAAACACAAGAAGAAGCATATGAGCCTTGAAGACCTTGGAGTTCGACTGAGGATCGAAGAGGACAACAGGAAGTCCGAGAAGGCCAACTACAAGACTATGAAGTCTAAGGCCAACATCGTCGAAGGTGTAAAGGGTAGCAAGAAGAGAAAGAACAGTGGAGCTGATTCTTCCCAAGTTAACAAGAAGTTCAAGGGAAAATGCTACAACTGTGGAAAAAGCGGTCATATGGCAAAGGACTGCAGAAACAAGAAGTCTCAGGACAAGGGCAAGAAAAAAGAAAAATGAGGCCTATGTCATTGAAGATGAGCAGCTAACTGAAGAGATCTCAAAGATGAATCTCTCCGCAGTGGTAACTGAAGCCAACTTGGTTGGGAATCCGAGAGAATAATGGGTAGACACTGGGGCTACTCGTCATATCTGTGCAGATAGCAAGGTATTTTCCTTGTATCAGAAGGTCGATGGCGGCGATCATCTGACAATGGGAAACTCGTCTACCTCTAGAGTGGTTGGACAAGGCACAGTGGTTCTGAAGATGACATCCGTAAAAGAGCTTACATTGAAGAATGTATTGTATGTTCCAGATATTCGGAAGAACTTGGTCTCGGGCTCTCTCCTTAGCAAGGCTGGTTTTAAGCTTTTATTTATTTCTGATAAATTTATATTGACCAAAAATGATGTGTATGTAGGAAAAGGATACCCCAACGAGGGCCTTTTTCAAATTCAATGTAATGACTGTCAATCGACACAGTGATATTAATAAAGTTATAACTTCTGCTTATATTATTGAGTCACAAAATGTATGGCATAAGAGGTTATGACATATTAATTATGATATAATGCGTAAATTAATTAACATGGACCTTATATCTAAATTTGCAATTGATAGCCTACATAAGTGTGAGGCATGTATTGAAGCAAAAATGCATAGAACATCATTTCATTCCATAGAACGAAGTTATGAACCCTTGGAACTTGCACACACTGATGTGTGTGATATGAATATTGTGCATACAAGTGGCGGTAAAAAGTATTTTGTCACTTTTATCGATGATAGCACGAGATTCTGTTATGTGTATTTGCTGAGGAGCAAAGATGAAGCTATTGAGAGCTTTATATTGTTGGGGTTTTGGGCAATGGGGCGCAGCGGAAGCGCGGGTTCGGGCGAAATCGTATTTTAAAATTTTTTCAAAATACCGAATAAAATATTCAATATCTAATATGAATAATTTATTCATATTTCACCTAAACCTATTTATTCAATATCAAATATTGACATAAACAAGTTGATAACTCACGAAACTTTTACGAAAACTGTTTTTTCCGCAAAATTGCCTAAAACGTGTTTTTGACCGAACCGACTACCCGACACTTATGAAAACTGCCCTGGTTAGTTCCAATAGTGTCGGAACAGTTCATGGGCTGCCTGAACAGTGACAGATTCACTGTTTGGGCAGCCGTCATCCTGTTGGCTCAAAATCCACCCGGTAACTCCATTTTGGCCGTTTTCACTTATTTCAAGTCGGAAACACTTTCCAGAAATTGTGCCAACTCCCAAAACACATCCATTACAATCATATGGCATCAAAAACATCACATAATTTCCAGTTTTAATAGGTATGACCAGAAAACAAAAATTTCCTAAATTTTCATGCTTTAATCCAATTTTTCACAAGATGAATCAAATTAATCCAACACCAATTGAGTCCCACCAAATATGAAAAATTGTAAAATAATTCTAGGTTATCTAAGAATGGATCAACAACTCTAGAATGGCAAAAATTTTTTCCAACAATAATTTGAACAAATTGGAACAAAATTACACTAATTAGCTCCAATATCTACTTCACACATGCATATCCTTCCTTCTCCATCAACCACAAACAAAACCTCCAAATTTTCACAAGTAAAGGAACCCTAGAACTTTTCTAACAACTCAAGAAATAAGAAACAAGCATTCTAGACTTTAGGGTGTAGAGAATTACCTTTAAAACTCATGAATCCTTAAGCTTTCTTTGAGTTTCCTTCACTTTTCTTCATGGATTTTGAAACTAATTCCCAAACCCATTTTTACTTGAGACAATCGATCATGGATGAAGAGGAAAGAGAAAATAATTTCCAACCCCAAAAAGAAATGGGTTATGACCGAATATAACAAGGTCAATGGGCAAAATTGTCCTTTCATTTACTTAATCAAATTAAATTATATTTAAATCAAATCAAACTTTACACTAACCAATCATAATTGGACAAGTGAAGTTTGATTTAAAATATGCCAAGTATTCCAATTATAAATCAACATTTATCATAGCAATTATGACAAATGGATAAGATTTACAATTTACAATTATTTATTATTTAACAATTAAATAATTAAATAATTAAATAAAAATCATATATGTATTTTATTTACATTAAATAATAAATACATATATTTATGGCATGTGTCAAAATCTCATTTGACAAATAATTAATGTGTATCTAATCGTATTATGTATCAAATACAAATACACAATAATTATTAGCGGGCAAAATCCCCTAATGCATGTGTTATCGTTTAACCGATTAAACGATCCTGATTAACTCATTTAATCCGATGAAGTATTATGAATAATCCGTATTATTCATTTCGTGTTGCCCAAGTGCTCAACGAGTACACTTCATATTGTGAGACTCTCTAAGTTTAGGTTTATCCGTCACGAAATCCAATTTTGTGTCCATAATCCACCCACTCATGGATTATGACGACCATAGATAATCTCGCTAAACTATGCAAGCCGAGGTCACTGCATACGTATAATCCCTCCGTCACAGGCCATCCATATTATACCTGAGATATAGATCAGAACGTCAAATCCGTTCGGTATAATACAGTCGACTTTCAATTTACGATCACGAAATAACACTCACAACTGGTTTCCGACGTTATACAACGGCCATGGATTTACTAGATCGTAAACACGTGCTGGCTGCCTATGCCCTGTACACAGGACTGACGAATCCTATCTTGATATGCACATGATATCATGAGCATCAGTCCACACCCAACGAACAGGTGGAGGCCTGATCATGACTAGATCGTTG